>MCFG01000759.1:0-10598 GCA_002104895.1 Anaeromyces robustus | reverse complement strand
TGTAAAATAAAATTGTAAGACAAAAAATTAATAATTATTAGCATAAAAATAATATTTTCATTTTCTTTATTGTAAAAAAAAAAAAAAAAAAAAGAAACATTTAATAATTTATAATTATGTCTATAATTTTTTTATATTTCTTTATAAAAAGATGAAATAAAAATGGAAGAATATAGAAAACGTCAAGATGCATTTGTGTTTCATATGAAGGTTCTGTAAGTGGTAAACGCTATTGCAATGAAAATGATACAAGAGAACTTCTCGATATTAGTTATGGAACCACAAGAACTGAAGGAGAATCTATAAAAGTTACAAAGATTCTTACAAATAATTCATTACCACCACCAGGTATTTATATATGATATATTAAGTATATTATTCTTTTATATAATATATAGTTGCTTTTTTCCTATTTTATTTTATTATATTTGAAAAATGTAATATATTTGAATCAATATATTAATCATCTATTTTCAAATATTATTTATCATTTTATAATTAATGTTTTTTTTTTTAATAATTGTAAATGTAAGAGCATAGAAAGAGTTATCAATTTAGAGCAATGGTATGTATTATTATTATAAATATTATTATTATTTTGTTATTATTATTGAAAAATATAACAATTTTAATTTGCTATTATTTAATATTCATATTATTTAAAAATATATAAATTTTTCTAGTTTAGAAAAACCTTATCTTATCAAAAAAGACAAATTGGAACAAATCTTGGTAATATATATATTATAGTAAATAAATATTAATATATAAAAATATATTAATATAAATATATATTTATATTATTATAAAAAAAATAAAACGATATTTTTCTACTTTTATATATTTATAAATTTATTAGGTTGTGTAATGTAAGTAGTGTTAATATTAGAACAAAATATAGTTATATTATAATTATTTCATGACTTTATGCATGATTTTTTTTTTCTTTTTTTTTCTTTTATTTTTAATAATAAAAAAAAAATTGAACGAATTTTTTGTTTGTTAATAAGTATTTTAATATATTGTTAATAATATATTTCAGAGTTATTTTATTATATTTTTTTTTATATTTACTTATATTCATATATTAATAAAATATATTTAACTGACATTGTTAATTTTTTATTTTCTTTAAAAATAACTTTAGTGCCTGTCCAACTGTGTTTATCCTTGTCACTTTTGGTTTAGCATTATTCATAGAAAGTTTGTCGCAAGATGTTTTTCAAAAAATATTTATGAGTACTGTTCAAATGAATTTAATGGAACTTTCGTATTACCATTAGATCCAGAATCTTATAAAAAAGATAATCCAAATATAATTTTAGCTCACTATGACCAAGGTTTTAATCCATGTTCTGTTTGGTTTGGTACTAATGATTATTTTGCATCTGCTCCATATGATATTATACCAGAAAATAGTACTGATAGAATTCATCGTGATACATTATTTATTCCACCAGTCAATGCTTCTGGTAATTATGCTTACTTTTTTAATAAACTTGCTGATACTACTGGTTTAGGTGATATGGAATCAATGAAAGAAACTTTAAAACTTCAAGAACAATTTAAAAGTGGAGACATGTCGGGAATGCAAGATGAAATGATTAGAAATATGTTAAAATCTTATGGTATTCCAGATGATCAATTAGATGAAATCATGAAAAAATATAAAGAAACTGGTCAATTGCCACTTGAAGAATTAATGGGTGGTATGGCTGGTATGGGTGGTATGGGTGGTATGGGTGGTATGGCCGGTGCGGACCCAACAGAAATGATTAAAAGTGAATTAAAAAAAAGTGGTTTAACAGATGACCAAATTAATTTAATATTAGAAAATTATAAGAAAACAGGACAAATTGATATGTCAGTATTAGGTCAAGGTGTTGGTGGTGGAAATGCTAATCCAGGCCAAGATGATATTAAAAATTTAATAATACAATCTATTAAAAATAAAGAATTACCTGATGAATTAAAACAAGCAATTCAAAGTAATCAAATAAATGATAGTTACTTAAATGATTTAGTAAAATCAGGAGATATATCTGAACAAGATTTAACAGAATATAAGTCAAAATTCTTTGGTACAGGTTCAGGTTCAGGTTCAAGTTCAGGTTCAGGTTCAGGTTCAGGTTCAGGTTCAAATACAGGCTCAAATTCTGATGGCAAAGGAAAAGCCAGTACTGTTCCTACACCTCGTAAAAATTCCGGATCCGGTTCAACACCTACTATCCATGTTTCAGGAAATACAAAAGATCTTCAAAAAAGAGCAAGTTCAACAACAACAAAAAAGTCAACTTCTACAAAAAAAACAAAAACTAAAACAACTACTACAACTACTACCACGCCTACTGAAACTGGCGATACTAAAGAATCCATTTATAATCAAAGTAAAATTTTCTTTATGCTTAGTAATATGATGCGTCCATGGGGTATTTTTGCTGTTAGTAATACTACAGAAAAAGAAATAATTGGTAAACATCCAAGAGAATCCGCTAACATTACTTTAATAAATATAGAAGATGATAAATATGAACTATCTAATAAAGGTATTTTAGATTACTCTTATACACGTTACTTCTTAAATATGTATGATTTAGTTCGTAATGACACACCATCTGTTAATTTTGAAAGATTACCATTCTTTGAATTTGTTGACATTAATAATGAAGAAGATTTAGATGTAGAACTTAATAACAGAATAAAAGTGTAAGAAAATTAATAAAAAAACATTTTTTTTTTTAAACAAAACAGAAAAAAAATATTTTTATTTATTTATTTATTCATTTATTTATTTATTTATTAATAAATAATAACTAATATTATAATATAATATATATATATATTTCAAAATATATTAATATTACTATATTTTATATTACTATTTGATATTTTTTTTTTATATAATGACTATTAACAGTGTAAATAAAATTTTAAAAAATACAACTTTTTCTGATTATACTAATGATGAAAAGAAATACGTTACTCTATCAAATTTTTAAAAATACTGAAGATGCTATTGTGAAAAGTGTTGATTATATGCCTTATGGTGCAATGTTGATTAATAGTATAGAAGAAAATGAAAATAATTATAAATACGATATGCTTTTATCTGTAGGTGAAAATACAAGATTATCCTATATATTTGGCTTGAAAGGAAATAATGTAAACCCATATATGTCTTATCCTGGTAAAGGAAAAAGATTGCTTTATTTCATTACTGAATTTAATAGTGCTTGGTTACGTAAAATTACAGATAACAAATCAACTATTACTCAAGGTTTCAGATCATATCCAGTATTTAAAGAAAATAATAAATATAATTATAATATTGATGCTTCTGATCTTGTTGGTGTTTTTTTTATATCCATGGGGTATCAGTTTTTTAATTCCAGTTTTTGTTATGAGTTTAGTAAAGGATAAAGAAGAAAGATATGTAGTAATGATGAAAATGAATGGTATGAAACCAATAGTTTATTATGTATTTACATACATAACTGATTTGATTTTATGTTTGGTTTCATTGTTATGCTTTAATATTGCTGGATATTTATGTAAAATGAAATTATTTATACAAACCTCTCCTGAAGTTTTATTATTGTTATTCTTTGTTTGGGCTAATGTACTTGTTATGTTTTCATTTGCAGTTTCCTTCTTTTTCAAAAGAAATAGTACAGCATTGGTAACTACCTTCTTAATTGTGATGTTTAGTGTTATTCTTTGTTTTGCTTTACAATCTGAAATGAAAACTACTAATAAGTATTTCTTATGGCCACTAATTGCTTTCTATTATATTATAAATAAGTTATCTGCAACTCCTAAAGAAGGTGAAAGAATGTATTATCAATTGAAAGATTTTGTTCCAGGAGATCGTATTTTCACAGTTACTATGATGTTAATTGTTGAATTTTTCGTTTTATTAATTCTTGTATATTATTTCAGTACTGTAATTCCACAAGAATATGGTAATCATAAACCATGGCATTTTAAATATTTTTAAATGTTTCAAAAGAAAAAGAAATATTGATGATTTCGATTTAAATAGTATTGATGAAGATTTTAAATTTGAAGATTCTAATAATCCATTTTATAATTCAAAGGAACAAGAAGATGCTGAAATTTTAGAAGATGATGATGTTAAAGCCGAAAGAAAACGTGTTCTTACTGGACAATATGATAGTGATTGTCCATTAGTTATAAAGAATTTCCGTAAAGAATATGCTCCAAGAATTAAAGGTGATTCACCTCATGTTGCAGTTCGTAGTGCAACCTTTGCAGTAGAAAATAGTAAAGTCTTTGGTTTATTAGGTCCAAATGGTGCAGGTAAAACCACTTTAATTCATTCATTAATTGGTGTTTATCCTCCAACTGCAGGTTATGCTAGAGTAGCTGGTTATAATATTGAAACTGATATGAATCAAGTTTATAAGCGTATTGGTATATGTCCTCAGCATGATATTTTATGGAATGATTTAACTGTTGAAGAACATTTATTATTCTATGCTAGATTAAAGGGAATTACTAAAAGTCAAGAAGAAACTGCAATTAATGATAGTTTATCTAGTGTAGGTTTAACTGCATTTAGGAAAAACTTAGTTAAAGGTTTAAGTGGTGGTGAAAAACGTCGTTTAAGTATTGCTATTGCTCTTGTTGGTGATCCAAAGATTGTCTTTTTAGATGAACCTACTACTGGTCTTGATCCAGATGTACGTCGTTTAATTTGGGATATTTTAAATGAAATTAGTCAAGAAAAAACTATTATTCTTACCACTCACTCTATGGAAGAAGCTGAAGTATTATGTCATCGTATTGCAATTATGTCCCATGGTACAATTCGTTGCTGTAATACATCTTTACGTCTTAAGGAAATTTATGGTGCAGGTTTTAGATTAACCTATAATAATGATCCACAAAAATATAAAGAATTAAAGCAATTTATTACAAATACTCTTCCAGAAAATCATAAAGCTATTCGTGATTTAGCTTCCAATAGTATTTATGAATTCATTCCAGATCAAGGATATGTTTCTCAATTATTTAAAATTATTGAACAAAATAAAGAGCAATATGGTATAATTAATTGGGGTATTTCACAATCTTCTTTAGAAGAAGTATTCCTTAGTATTATTTCTGAAGGTGATGCTGATGGTCATTAATTTTTTTTTTTTTAAAAAAAAAAAAATAAAAATAAAAATTCTTTTCAATATATATATATAATATATAAAAGGCAAGTAATAAAAAAATAAATAAATAAATTAAAAGAAAAAATAAAAAAATATCTTAAAAAGAAAAGTTCAAAACATAAAAATAAAAATAAAAAATATAATAATAATTATAATTATAATTATAATAAAAGATAAAAAAAAACAATTAACAAAAAATTAATAATAATAATAATAATAGTTAATAATAAAAATACTAAATAAGTAATAAATCAGTTTTTAATAACTATATTATTTCATTATAGTAGTTAATTAAAAATATGAATAAATGATAATATGAAATAAAAATAAATAAATAATAGTAATAATAATAATGAAAAGAAATAAAAATAAAAAATATATTTAATAGTTTTATTAAATTATTTAAATATATATACATTTTAATAAAAATTTTTATTAGAAATTAATATATATATTTTATTCTTATTTTTACTTTTACTATTATAATTGTAATAAATATTATTAAAGTTATTAATAAACATCCTTAATTTATTTCTTTTTTTTTTTTTTTTTAATAAAAATAATTTAAAATCAAAAAATGAGAGTTATTAAATGAATTTTTTTTATAAAAAAAATAAATAAAAGAAAATCAGTTTTTTAACAAACAAAACTAAAACAAAAAAAAATATTAAAATGTCTTTAAAATGCGTAAAGATTAAAATTATTTAATATATATCTCTTAATAATATAACTTGTGATATTTTCAATGGTCAATTTATTTTTATTAAATTAAATATTATAATAAAGAAAAAAAGGTTTATAAGTATAGTTTTGCATATCTATTTAATATGTTCTATATTAATAACCTTTTTATTTTTATTTTTTATTCTTTATTTTTTGTTTTTCTATAATCTTTTATAGAATTTAAACTTAATATTAGCATGAATTAATTTTTTTTTAATATAGTTATTTTTTTTGTATATACGGTCAGTAAATACTAAGAAAAGAAAATAATAAATTATATTTATAATTATATTTATTATAAGTACATAAATCTAAATTTAATATAAATACAAAAGATTAAATAGATTTTTAATTTATTTTCTTATTATTAAGCCTTAATTATTTTATATTATATATATATATTTTATTTCATTTTAATTTAATTAATTAGAATAAAATATGCTAAAAATTAATATTAGTTCCTTAAAATCATTATTTTATTTAATTAATTTTAAGTAAAAAAATTAAAATTATGTGATACAAAATAAAATATTTGATTAAATGTTTGCTTACAATGTTAAACATTAAAATAATATATAAACTGTTTATAGAATATTAGAATATTCTATAAATATATTATTTTTTTTATAAAATTTAAATATATATATTTTTTTTAATAAAAAAAAAAAGGTTTTGTTTAAAGAATATATACTACTTTACACATATAAAAATACTGTTTTTATTATGTTATATATATTTATTTATTAAATAAACGAAAAAATCATTTTATATTATTTTTTCTTTTAAAAAAATATTTGTTGGTTTAAATATTTATTTTATTATGTTATATATACAAACAAAAAAATGTTTGTATATATAATATTTATTTTAAATATATATATGTATATAATATAAGTTTTTTAATTAAGATATATATATATTAATATTAGAAATTAAATATATATATCTCAATTATCTTCAATCAAACAATGATCGATCGAATAGGACAATATGATTGTTCCATTACATTTAGAAAAATAGAACCATTCACATATTTTTCTTAGAAATTAGGATAATATATTAAAAATTAAATCATATATATATTCAATTTTAATTTTTAATTTACTTAAGTGTTTTAATGTTAAATAATTCTTATATAATATGTATTATATAAATTTACGATAAATCTTTTTGTCCAATTAATATAAAGATTTTAGGAATAAAAGTGTATGATTAAAATTTATGTGATTTATGTTATCATATGATCATATAGATCATATGATAACATAAAATATATGAAATATTTTCATTAATGTATGTAAATGTTTAAAATTTATAATAACAATAATAATAATAATAATACTAATTAATAATAATAATAATAATAATAATTATAATTATAATAATAATAATTATAATAATAATAATTATAATAATAATAATTATAATAATAATAATTATAATAATAATAATTATAATAATAATAATTATAATAATAATAATAATAATAATAATTATAATAATTATAAATATAAATATAAATATTTAATTGATAATCTTTAATTAATAATTCCAAAAAATTTCTGATGACTAATAAAGAATTATTTTTTATATAATTATGAAATTAGTAATAGCAATTTCTTTTCAATAATGAATTTTTTTTTATATTATGGTATTTCTTCTATTACCAATCCAACGTTATTAATTAATTATCATTATACTTTTTTTATTATCATTACATGTTATAACTATTTTTATTCATATTTTTTAATAAATAATGAAATTTTCATCATTTTTTTTCATTACTTTATAAATATTTTTAACCTCAAACCTTTCAACCTCTATATAAAAACTATACATATACTACTATTCTAATATATTCAATATACTCATTAATTAAAATACTAAAAAAGCTATATAAGCTATATATTTTATTTTTAATAATACATATTATTAAATAGAATAATAGAATTTATGATTAAGAAAGCAAAAACTTTTTTATTATAATATTTATAAAAATATTATAATGAAAATTCCTTGTTTATCAAATATTCTTTATTATGTACACATATAAATTGTAAATTACCTATAATATTTTTAAAATTTTATCTTAATAATTCAAATTTAAATATTTATAATTAAAAAATAATCATTCAAATCATATAATAAAAAATATTTTTAAGGATATTAAAATTTTAATATTTTTATGGCATGACAATTCTTTTTTTTATTTATTTATTTATTTATTTATTTATTTATTTATTTATTTATTTATTTATTTATTTATTTATTTATTTATTTATTTATTTATTTATTTATTTATTTATTTATTTATTTATTTATTTATTTATTTATTTATTTATTTATTTATTTATTTATTTATTTATTTATTTATTTATTTATTTATTAATTTATTTATTTATTAATTTATTTATTTATTTATTAATTTATTTATTTATTTATTTATTTATTTTCCTTTATTTTATTTACTTATTCATTTATTTTTATTTTATTTATTAATTATCTTAAAATTATAAATAAATATAATTATTGATATATATCAATATTTTTAATTAATATTTTTTTATAATATTTTTTTGTTACATTTAAAATTAATTTAAAAAAAAAAAATTGTATAAAAAATTTAATGTGAAGTCCTATAAATAATATTTTTGTTACATTATATAAAATATATTTTAAAATATTTTTAATACTTTTAACTAAAAAAATATTATCAAAAAATATATAATATAAAATTAAATTTTAAAATTTATTATACATCTTTATATTTAAATATTTAAAAATTAAATAAACACCATTTTCACATTTATTTATATATATAAGAAGTAATTATAAATAAAAATAATATATACGATATCAAAATTACACAAAAATATTAATAATAAATATAATATATAAAAATATTATTTTAGTTTAGTTTAGTTTAGTTTTATTTTTTATTTTATTTTATTTTTTTTTTACATTTCTTTTAAAAAATGTTAGATGAATATTTTTTATTATTCTTGCTTACAATTATTTATAGTTTATTATAATAAAGAATATTACATTATTAGGAAAATAATAACTTAGCTTTTTATTTAAATATCTTTTTATTTTTTCTTTTATTTTCCTTTAATATATATTAAAGAAAGAAACATTTATATTATTGTTGTAATTAATCTATTTTAATTCATTTCTTTTTATATTTTATTTTGAAATAAAATATATTTAATATTCAAAGATATAAATATTTTTCATTAAAATAATATAAAAATACTATTTTTTTTAAAAAAAATACTTATTAACTAGATGGATTTATACCATTAATTTTTGATATTAAATAATAACAATTTTGTTATTTTACGGATACCATCTACCTTAAATATTAAAAATGTGTTAAACATTAAAAATGAATTAAAATATTAATTTTTTTTTAAAATTTTGAAAATATTTATGGTTTATTCATACATTATTTAATATTTATTATTATTCATTTATTCATATATCAATATTATTATATTTTTCAAAATTGAAAAAAAAAAAATTAATTAATTGCTTGATAAATTCTAAATTTAAACAGTTCTGAAAAAGTTTCTTTCTTTTATAAATCATATTTAATTTTAATAAATTTATTAAGTTCATTTCATTTTCAATGATATATTTTTTCTATTCCTATGAAAAAACTAGGTTTTTTCACTATTAACATTGAAATTATTATCAAATTATAATGATTGATTTAAATGATTGTATTATTATTTGATTTGAATATAAATTTGAAAATTTTGGAATCTGTTTAAACTGAAGATTTGAAAAATAAAATTCAAAACATCGGTAGAATTTATCAAGCGGTTGCTGTTACCATCTAATACAAGATAGAATTTTACCCATAAAAATAAAATTGGAAAGAAAAGAAAGTAGTAGTTTTATCGTCGTACACAAATATTTAGACTCATCATTGAACAAAGTTTAAACCTCGACAGCTGTAACATATCAAAAAAAGTTGAGTAGAGCTGTCTGGATGTTTAGTATACAATGTATTTATATTATATAAACTTATATAAATACTATACATAATACATAAAATATATAAATATATTTTATATATTTTCCCTTTAATTTCAAAATGGCCGGACTTCATATTTTTCTTCCTTTCTTCTTTATTCTATGATGAGACTTTTATATATATTCTTTTTTTTTATATATTATTTAAAGTAATGTGAAATAATACTTAATTAAAGAATATTATATTTATTTAAAAACACAAATAAATGTGTTTTTAAATGTAAAAGTCTAAAGAACTAAAAAAAATGGTTAATTTTACTCATATTTATACTTTTTTTTTCATTATATTAAATATTATTTCATATATTAAAAAATGTGGTAAAGCTTCTTTTTTTTTATATACATATATTTAAATCATTCCTTTTAATTTCTTTAAATAATGAAAAAAATATTATACAAAACCACAAAATTACAATATACAATATTACTATAACAGAATAAAAAAAATTATAATAATTAATTAAATGATTAATTAAATAATTAATATTTTAGTAAAGTTTTATTAAATATAAAAAAATATAATAGTATATCTTGTTAATGATTACTTAATAAAAAAAAATATTAATACATAAATTATAACAACAAATTATAGAATAATATTAATATATAATAATATATCTATTTATAAATTTATAAGTTCTAGAGTTTAAATAC
>MCFG01000758.1:0-10615 GCA_002104895.1 Anaeromyces robustus | reverse complement strand
GATTACCAACTTCTTGCAGCTCCACGCAACCTAGACTGAACGAAGTTGATTTTTGCTTCTTCGGGCCATAACTTACAAGGATAAGTTTTGAATGTATCTCCGCAAAGTTGACAGAATAGTTCAATTTCGGAGATATCGCCGTAAAAAAGACCAGGTTCCGGTACCTGAGCAACAGTATAGGGAAAAGCTGTTCTCATGATAACGTCGTTGTCTACGTCAAACCTGGTAGTAGTAGAAGCGTTATCATCGAAAGTAGCTTGAGGAGCAGAAGTGGTAGCTACAGGAGTTGGTTGTTCGCTAGTAGAAGCCGTAGCACCAGGATAAAGTCTCTCTCTTTGTGTAAGTTCGCGCTTAAAGTAGAGAGTAGCCTTTTTCAGAGATTCTAAAGAGTTCATTATCTCATTATTAGCACGCTCGTAGGATTGAAATTGTTTCATTACCTCTTGATGGTAACATTGCAAATCATCCTTTGAGACGAAGCCTTGATTTACTCCAGACATAATATTTGAGCAAGCTTGGGAAGTCTCATTACTTAATTGTTCAAGCCCTTCAGCTAAGGAATTGCAGGCTTGTGAGGCTTCTATTCTTAATTGTTGAACTGAATCTTCTTGATTCATCTCCATTTCTTCGTCCGATTTAGCAGAATAACCCGTGTTTTTTCTTAAGGAGAACTTTGGCATTCCAAGGAAGTTACAAAACAGCAGGTAAGATTATTGTAAAGTTTTAGTTTGGTTTAAAGTTTAACTTGGTCGAAATGCTCAATAATCTAATACGTAGGGTGTTCACTAATATTAATTTTATTATAAGTTTTATTATAAATATAGTTTCTTTATTTAAATTTGTTTAATTATTTTATAATTATATTTTATTAGATTATTATTAGGTTAATAATCTTACAAAGAATGTAAGAATACATATTTCATCAATCTTTTATACATTTCATTGAACAATACAATAATATAAGTAAATTAATATTTATATTAATTATAGTAATATATATTAAAATAATATAAGATAAGAATATAATTTGTTAATAAAATAAAAGTATAATTTATATTCAACTGTATTATTAATAAAATTAATAATAATTAAATTGTATAAGGATTTGGGGCGCATAAACATGCTGAATAATAAATATTTAATAGATATAATGTGGCTTATATCTATAATCCATTCAAATCCTTAACAATACTGTTAAATGAGGGTAGTTTTGGTTTAATAATGGTCAGGTCAAGATGTTTAATTAATAACAAAATAACTAATTAAACAAATATATAATTAATAGGCAAATTTATTTATTAATACACAATAAATTAATTAATTAAAAGAACACTTTTTTAAAATAATTAAGTTTTATAATAATATTTTTTATTAATAATTAATTAAGAAAAGTTTAAATAATAATTAGATTATTAAGTCATTAATTCTAAGTTATTTAGTTAATAATCTTACAAAGATTAAAAGGAATTGTAATTTCAATCCTTATTTATACTTTTTCTAAATCTAATAATTATTAATACATTTAATTATTATAATCTATTGATAATATATTTATACATGTATAATTTTAAATAAAATATATGAATAAAATAATATTGATAAAAATCTAACTATATAAAACTAATATAAAACTATATAAACTATTAATAAATTTAATGATAAGAATTTATAATCTAAGATTTAGATTTATAACTATTCTAATTATTTAACTAGTTAACTATTTAATTATTTTAATTGTTTAGTATACTATTTAATTATTTATCTATATATTAATTATTTTTATCTTTGGATTTTTATAATCTTTTCTGTATAATTAATTCTAGATAAAATGGGATATTTTTAATTATTTAAGATCTTAAGTAAATTTTAAATCTTTTTGAGATTTTTAGAATTCTAAGAATTTCTGTAAATTAATATAATAATCAACTATTCTAATTTTTATAAAAATAATTAACAATTATTATAATATATTATATAAATTATTATTATTATTCTAATTAATATTTTATAAATTATTTGAAGGCGTTTTCTGTATATCTGAATGATTATTATTATTATAAATTATAATATAATTATTGAAATAAAAAGATTTTATCTATATAAAATATTATAATTATTTATTTATGGATCCTTGTAAATATTTAATTATATTTTTATATTGTATAAACCTTTAAAGTCCAATATCTCGCCAACCAGTGGTCCAAATGGGCTGAAATTCAGATATGTTGTAGCTCTTGAGCAGAGCTTCTCAATGAGCATAAAATCAAAGCGAAGCGGAGGAAATCTTCAATATTTGCCAAGTTATCGTTATTTTTCTTCTGATTATTTTTATTAATATCTTAAGGGTTAAATTAAGTTGATTAATATTTATTTAATTTGTCCAAACCCTTTACAATATCAATTTAAATACTTTTTAATATTTGTTTATTTTATTGAAAATCGAATTTTAAGTGATTTAGTCAATAACGAAATTTAAATGTAATTGATCTATTAGTGAATTTCAATTTTAAATCCACTAATATTCGCGACATTAATCAATATTAATAATGTAAAAGTATATAAATTGTAACGAATCCTCAATTAGTAAAATAGTAACCATGGCCTAGTGGTTAGTCACTAGGACCATCAGGGCAAACGCTCTGGGTTCGACCCACACTAGTTCCAAATTTTATAAAAAAAAAATTTTTATTTTAAAATTTAATTACAAATTTCTGTATTTTATTCTGTATTTGTTTCTGTATTTTATTTCTGTATTTCTTCATAGAATTGCATGGAATAAAATTAGAAACTTTAAGAAAAAATTTTATAATATTTCTTTATTTTTCTATAAGATTCATTTTCAATCGAAAAATCTAAGTTTCTAGCATTTTTCATTATTTTTTATATACTTTTATTTTTAAAACTATTTTTCCGAAAAAACTATAAATAGGTGTAAAATTTTACAAAGAAAATATTTTTTAAAATCGCACTTTTATTAACTAATTAGTTTATAAGTAATTTGAAATATTACATTACTAATTGTTAATAAATAATATTTTAATAATTTAATAAATTAATAAAACAAGATCTCAAAAAACAAATTCAATTACTTATAAATATTATTACGAACCTATTGTGTTACAAAACAAAAGACAATCTTATCCCATTAGGATTGTTACAATAAAAGTGCCCAAATTGGAAGAAACAAACACAATACCTTCGTAATCAAAGCTACCTAAAGACTAGTACCTTATTCTGAATTCTCGGCTACCTTTTTCTAGGAATCTACCTTGCTCAGTCAATTCTTATTATAATCTACCTTAATTAGTCAGCTACCTTTTGATACTACTTTATTTTCTTAGTTAATACTTATACAAACCATTCTAGCTGACTTTCCGTTTTCTTAGCTACTTTCTCAACTAGTTCTTTAGTCTTTACTAGTCACTCCTTATAGTTTTAGTCAAATATATACTACTCTCGAATTCTTTTTATACCGTCCTGGAATCTCTCAATAACCGAAATAAAATAAAAACATTCCAAAACTTTTAGACTCTCTTAATATTACCTATTCCTATTTTTGGTCTCTGTTTCCATGAATTATTTATTAAAGGAAAATTTAAAAAATTCTATAAATAAATGAATAGTGATAGTAAATAAATAAATCATATATTATATTTTAATGAATAACAATTAGTAAATTAAATAAATCCTATAATATAATCAAGTGGATAAATAAATAGTATTTAGATAAACTCAATAGTAAATCTAAGTAAATAAAATCTATTTTAGATAAACCTCGATAAAAATATTTAAGTGAATAAATTAATTAGTAATTAGATAAATTTCAATAATAAATCTAAGTGAATAAATTAATTAGTAACTAGATAAATAATTTAATTATTATTACAAAAAAAAAAAAAAAAAAAAAAAAAAAAAAAAAAAAAAAAAAAAAAAAAAATTCTGTTATAATAAATTTAATAAAATTTTGCAATAAGGAGAATCAATACTGAGGATCCTTATTTCTATACTTTCTTTCGCTTCTTTTAATTCCTTTCGAGTTTCACATTGGCCCTCGCTGGTAGGCTCAGACGTAAGTCCTACATTCAGCTCGAGTAAGTTGATAAACTGAAAGAACAGCAGTGTGAAATAGAAAAGAATTATTAAAAAGTAAAATAATCCTAAAAAGTTTCTTTTGTGTAACTAAATTAAATTTTTAAGGTAATTTTTAAAAAAAAAAAAAAAAAAAAAAAATATACTAGGAGCGTTTAGAGCTCATATACAGAGTGTTTGGCGTAAGTAACTAGTTTCTAGTAGGTTAAGAAACTATAGTCAATTAGTTACTTAGGTATTGATAAAAGTGGGTAGTGTGAAAAGCACGCTTTCTTGGGGGAAGGAATTGTTGTGTGATAAAAAGCACGCAATATCGGACGTTCAAGTTCAATACCTTCGTAAGCTCTGGCAAATAAGGAACTTCAGTCACCGAAGGCTGGAGGTTGGTCGTGAAGGTGAAGCGACTTTAATTATATAGTTTTAATATTTACTTTGAGGTCCAGTATATACCTCTAGTTAGTAGCTTTTGCCGGTTATTTATTGTTGTAAGGCATAAAAAAGCGAAATTTTAAATTACCTTAAATAAATCGTCCAAAATTAAAATCTAAAATTAAAAAATTAGTCCGTCTAATGAAATCCAATCTCATACCAATAATCATTAGAATAATAAACTTAGAAATACAATTAATTATCGTTGCGGTGCTACTTAGAATACTAAAAATAATTAATAATTTATTCTACAAAAATAAAGATTAAAAAATATGGAAGAAGAAAGCTTCAACAACCCCACATTCAAGGATGGGTTTGCCGGTGATCGTCGTTATTTCAAGGGATTTCTCGCAAAAATGGATCTTATTTTTATGCTTTATCCTGAGAAATTCTCTGAAGACTCTTTAAAAGTGGCATACATTATTTCCAGATTATATGGATCAGCAATGAATTGGGCAGCTACCTTACTCGAAAACCACGAACCTTGTCTGGATAACTATGAAGAATTTATTACAAGGTTTAAAGCTACCTTTGGAACCTATGACTCCACTTTTGTTGCCAATCAAAAATTAAGAACTGTTAGACAAAAAAGGCTTGGAAATGCAAGAGAATACATTCTGGAATTCAATAGATATGCTGATGAATCGTCTTGGAATGAAGAAGCTAAAATGGATGCATTCTTAAATGGACTTAACGACCAAATTGCTACTAGAATTCTCGAAATGTTTCCTGGTCCAAGATCCTTATTCGATATGCAAACAATAGCCTCAAGGATTGATTGCCGTCTCTCTACTCACCGACAATTTTTCAATCAACAAAATAAATCGACTAATAATAATAATAATAAACACTTTAACAAGAAGAAAAATCCATCCAATAAGAAAACTAATAGCTTTAAATTTCATGGTCCTTTGTCAACCGAAGAAAAAGAAAGAAGAAAAAGAGAAAACCTTTGTGCTTATTGTGGGTCTCCTGATCATTCCTTGGATAACTGTACACGAAAGAACAAAAATAAAACTTCTTCTACCAGTCATATAACCAATATAGAATCAAAA
This sequence comes from Anaeromyces robustus, assembly GCA_002104895.1. NCBI lineage: Eukaryota > Fungi > Neocallimastigomycota > Neocallimastigomycetes > Neocallimastigales > Neocallimastigaceae > Anaeromyces > Anaeromyces robustus. Next base: position 5,042 of record MCFG01000758.1, on the reverse strand, counting down.
CCAGTATTAAGACCAAGAATCTCAGACCAGCCAGATTTAAAACTTCCTATTTTCGAATTTCAACTCAAAGTTTCAAACATTTCCGTCAAGACTAAAATACTACTCGATTCGGGCTCTCAACTTAACCTAATGGATCTATATTTTGCCAAACAAAACAACATCCCCTATAACTCTGAAACTAATCTTCCTAAAGTAGCTGGCATTGGAGGTAATCAATCAATTCTTGGTGAAACTCTTCCAATCTCTTTAAAATACAAAAATCATAATTGTAAAACCAAATTTTATATAGTCGATCTACCCTCATATTGCGCTATACTCGGTACTGACTGGCTTTATACTCACAATCCCACGATAAATTTCACCAATAAAGAACTTTCTTTCAAATCCAATCACTGTATATCCAACTGTCTGATTCTTCCCAGTACATTCACTACCTTTATCCCACCAAAATCTGAAAAACCTGAAGAACTTAAGAAGAATGATGAATTAAATAATAAAATTAATAGGTCACTACCAACTAAGCTTCGCCCATATAAGGATGTATTTAGCGAAATCTATGCGAACGAACTACCTCCTCATAGACTCTACGATTGTGAAATTAATCTTCTTCCAAATACTCAATTATTTTATGGACCTATTTACCCTCTAACCGAAAAAGAATCCAAAACACTCAAAGAATACATTGAAGAAAACTTAGCCAAAGGATTTATAAGAAAATCGAAATCTCCTGGTGGTGCTCCTGTCTTTTTTGTCCTCTGTAACGAACTTAGTGAGAAATTCACTAGGTTGTTGTAGTATTTCAATAATTAAAATAAAATAAACAAACAAAATAAATAACACAATATTAAAACATAATGTTTATGGATTTATTTTGTATTTTATTTAATATTTAAATATTTAATATTTTTCTTATTAATAATGACTCAAAGAGTAAAAATAATATTAATACATTTCTTTTATATTCAAGACTTATTCTAAATCATTACGTGATTGGTTTACTTATTTAAATAACAAAATATTTAATTATTTAACTATTACTATAATTAAGTGAATACATAATTAGTATCTAAATAAAATCGTATTTATATCTAAGTGGACGAATAACTAATATCTAAATAAATCTAACTAAGTGAATGAATAATTATAGACTAAATAATTCTATTAATAAAATAAGTAAATGAACAAATGTATTAATAACTAAATAAATGAATAATTTTCCAAATCAAAAAGGTAAAAGTAGGATTCGAACCAGTGATATCTATGATAAAGGTAGAAGTAGTTACCGTTGAACCACGAAGTTCCTTAATGTCGTTGTTGATACCGTTACATCCTCAAAAAGAATGGTGAACTTAGAATGGTGGTAGATTATCGACACCTAAATGAAATCACAATTCGTGATTCTTATCCACTACCACTAATTAATGATATGCTAGAACATTTGGTAAACGGGAAAATATTCTCTAAACTTGATCTTCGTTCGGCTTACAATCTAGTAAGAATTAAAAAAGGGGACGAATACAAAACCGCCTTTACATGCAAATATGGACACTTCGAATATTTGGTGATGCCTTTTGGGTTGAAGAATGCTCCTGCCGTTTTCCAACACTTTATAAACGACGTTCTTGAAGATATTATCGGTGTATTCGTCTTTTGCTATATAGACGATATTATAATATTTTCTCCAGACTTAGATTCACATTACAAGCATCTTTCTGAAGTTCTTAAAAGACTTAGAAACGCAGGGTTATTTGCCAAATTAGAAAAATGCGAATTTTGTGTTCCTTATCTTGACTTCCTTGGACATAGAATCTCTTCTGAGGGAATATTCATGGACCCTAAGAAAGTATCCTCAATTTTAGAATGGCCTATTCCAATGAACGTTAAACAACTTCAATCTTTTCTTGGTCTAGCCAATTATTATCGTAGATTTATTCCCGGTTTCGCTGCAATAACTCACCCTTTACACTCTTTACTCAAAAAACAAGCTAAATTTATCTGGTCACCCGAAACTCAAAAAGCCTTTGATGAAATAAAATTGAAATTTGCTACTGCTCCTGTTCTGGCCTACCCAAATCGTGATATTCCTTTTATCGTTGAAACTGATAGTAGTAACTTCGCTATTGGAGCCATCCTTTCACAAACTTCATCAAATGATAATAAAATTCATCCCGTAGCTTTCTTCTCTAGATCCCTTACTGCATCAGAAAAGAACTACCCTATTTATGACAAGGAACTTTTGGCTATTGTAGAATCCTTAGAACATTGGAGGCATTTATTAAAAGGTACATCAAAACCCTTTACAATTTTTTCCGACCATCAAAACCTACTCTACCAAAAGAAACCAGAAAAGATGTCTCAGAGACTTGTTCGTTGGGCTTTATTTCTCTCCGAATTTAACTTTAAGATCACTTATCGTGCTGGATCTGCTAATGGTAAAGCCGATGCTCTTTCACGAAGACCGGATTACGCTTCCAACGAAGAAGAGTTAGCCAGTGACATTCCTTTTACAGTTCTCCGCCCCGAAAACTTTTGTACTATGATTGCTTTTGTTTCCCTAAATGACCAAATCCTTAACGAATACAAAAACGATAAATTTTATCAAGAAAACCTTTCTAAACTTAATTCTGGACAAAATTCTACCAAATCAAACGGATTCTCTATCAGTAATAACTTCCTACTTTTTAAAGGTAAAATCTATGTTCCTCCAAACTGCCGTTCTTCTGTTTTAAATACTTGCCACGATTCGCCTTCCGCTGGACATTTTGGTTTTAAGAAAACATTCTTTCTAACAAACCGTGATTTTTGGTGGCCCTCAATAAAAGAAGATATTAAGGACTATGTGCGTTCTTGCGAAATTTGTTGCCGCTCAAAAGATACTAAACACAAACCTTATGGATTTTTAAAACCTTTGGAAATTCCAGACCGCCCTTGGACTTGCATTTCAATGGACTTCATAACAGATCTTCCCACTTCTAATGGATTTACTTGTATTCTTGTTATAGTAGACAGGTTCACTAAAATGGGTCATTTTATCCCTTTCTCTAATGTTCCTTCTTCTGAAGACACTGCTAAAGCTTTTATGAACTCAGTATTTCGACTTCATGGACTTCCTAATGAAATTTTAACTGATAGAGGCACCCAATTCACCTCTAAATTCTGGACTTCCATTTGTAAATCTCTAAAAATCTCTACAACTTTTTCTTCACCATTTCATCATCAAACCAACGGTTTAACGGAGAGGGTGAACTCCGTTGTTGAACAATTTTTGAGATGCTATTCAAACTTTAAAGGTTCAAACTGGTATGATTATCTATTCCTAGCTGAATTCTGTTACAATAATACAATCCAAGAATCACTAAAAATTTCTCCCTTTTATGCAAATTATGGTTATAACCCCCGTTTCTCTCCGGCTGTACCAAGCCCTATTGACGTACCTCGTGCAGAAGAATTAACAACAAACTTATCTGAGCTATTCAAACAACTTAAGGAAAATTTAAAAGAAGCAAGCGCAAAACAAGAAAAATTCGCTAATAAGCACAGAATTCAACCTCCAGAATTTAAAGTAAACGACAAGGTCTGGGTTAATAGTTCTCTTATCATTCGAAACAAAAACAAAAAGTTAAAACCAAGAAAATTAGGACCCTACAAAATCATAAAGAAAATTTCCCCTGTTTCATATAAAATAAAACTTCCTAATGATATTAGAATCCACCCAGTCATCCATGTCTCCGAACTTGAACCTTATTACGAAGATAAATTTGGCCGAAAACAAAAACCTCCACCACCAATTAAAATAAACGAAGAAGAAGAATACGAAGTCGAAGAAATCCTTGATAAAAGAAAACATTATGGTAAAATCCAATATCTTATAAAATGGAAAGGTTATCCTTTGTCTGAAGCATCTTGGGAACCAGAATCAAACCTGAATTGCCCAGAATTACTCAAAAGCTTTAACAAATCGAATTAGGAAACTTAAAACTTCGAAAATGAATCTTTAAAAAATATATGATTATTATTATTATACATTAATTTTATTATTAATATCAATATCAAAACTATTAATATCAATATTTAATTATTACTGTAACGGAACGGTAGTTCCAATATTACAATTGACACCAAAATCTGAAGTAAACACAAACAAAATAAAATTTAAAATAAAAGATACTTATTGCAATATCAGAACACCTTTCCTTTGTTAACCTGAAAGGTCGGTGTCGAGATATATATATTAGTAAGATTTAGTTTTAAGTTTTATTTTATTTTTATTTAAAATATGTTTTATTAGAATTTAGTTTTATTAATTATTAAAAATTAATAATAACTAATCTTTGTAGTATTTCAAACTACTTATGAATTAATTATTACTAATATATATAAAGTTATAAAAGAATAAAAGCACAAAGAAAAATATTTTAACTAAAAGTTTCACACCCATTTACACTTTTTGCGGAAAAACAGTTTTAAAAACAAAAGTTCATAAAAAACAATAAAAATCGCCAGAAACTAAGATATTTTGACATAAAATGAATCTCACAGAAAAATAAAGAAACATTATATAATTTTTTCTTAAAGTTTCTAATTCTATTCCATGTAATTCTATAAAGAAATACAGAAATAAAATACAGAAACAAATACAGAATAAAATACAGAAATTTATAATAAATAAATTTAAAATAAAATTTTTATAAAATTTGGAACAAGGTGTGAGTCGAACCCAGAGTGTTCGCCCAGATGGTCATAGTTACTAACCACTAGACCATGGTTACTATTTTACTAATTGAGAGATTCGTTACATGGTCCTCCTTCAGGATTCGGATACCAGACGAATCTTAAAACTAGGCTAAACTATACTAAGAAAAATTTTAACTAAATTTTTAAACTATACTAAAACTATACTATATAGGTGTAAAAATAATATAATTTGATATTAATAAAAATACATGAATATTAATAAAGTTTACATGATATTGATAATACTATAACTAAACTAAACTAAGCTAAGATTTTAAACTAATAATAATAACAATAAGTTTGATATT
>MCFG01000757.1:5000-10625 GCA_002104895.1 Anaeromyces robustus | reverse complement strand
TTTTTCTTTTCATTTATTTTGTATTTCTGAATTATCACTGTATGAATCCATTGTAATTGCGTTAATTATTGTATGAGCTTGATTCACTCAAATGCATGTGCTTATACTTTATTAGAGTTTAGAAATAGTTATTTTTGAGTTCTTCACCTTTAACTTTTTTTTAATTTCATGAATTTAAGAATTTACAAGATTTCAAATATATTTACATTCGCAAAAAGAGATTTTATAACAACTATCAATATTCTAAAAGTGTTTTTATAATAGTGTAAAGAAGATAAACAATTGTAAAATTTAAACAACAGTGAAAAATTTACATTCAGTTATTACTAGTCTACATTTTTTTTAACTCGATCTTTTTAGTTTAAAAAAAAAAAAAAAAAAAAAAAAAAAAAATATATATATATATTTTAGTTTTGCACTTTCATTTTTCTTTTTTATTTTTTTCAATATTAAATATATATAATCACAATGGTACGGAATTTTTATAATAGTAACGAAAATAGTAATGTGTTTGTTCGTGGTTTCCGTTGTTATGGAATTGATATTAACAACACTAGCATTATCTTCATCAATGGCCTTCACTCATGGACCAATGTATATATGATGGATTTTCTGGAATCGAAATTTAAGGAGTTCAACAAGTACATTCTTTCAGTTAAACGATCTATGTGTTCTAGAGGTTGGTATTTTAGGATCAAGGTTTTATCATCTGACTTCAAATTTGATGATTTCAAAAAGAAATTTGTATCACATATCTCAAATGCTCGCTTGTCGTATAGTAATTGCACTCATTATATTCGTAAAAGATCACTTCAACAGACCAGAAATCAACTATTTTCTTCTTCAACAAACTTTAATGATTCAATCAATAACCAAAGTAATTCTACAACAAACTTTAATGATTCAATTAATAACCAAAGTAATTCTACTACAACATCCTCACAATCTAATACTTCAGATTCTTCTCAACGCAACTCATTAGTTAGTATACACTCTAATCTCAACTCTCTTAATTCTATCAAAGATAAATTTACTTTTTGTCTCAGTTGGAATACCAATGGATGGAACCACGAAAAGAAAGATAGTATCGAATACTTTATCACATTATTCAAACCTCTTTTTCTTTGTTTTCAAGAAACAAAGAATGGTTCTGGTTCCAATAGTAGTCAACCATGTAAAGTCACTATTCCCAATTACCGTTATTTTGTTAGAAGAGCCGTTGATAGTATTCCAGGCATGAGAGGTTTATTTTTAGGTTATCATAAATCTTGTCAAGCAATACTTGAAGAGAATTCATTTAATTACATTATTTCCTTAACCAATTATAATATCTACGACTCTAAATGCTCTGTTGGAAATGTATATATCCCTGTCAGCTCTCATTCTACACAATGAAGTGTGCTTTAGCAGAAGTTATTGAATGGCTTAATATTCATCGTGATCATGCTTCTATTCTTGTTGGGGATTTTAACATGAAAACAGTGGACCTTGAAGAAAAAATATCACAAATTAATGGTTGGATGATTTTACCTCTCAATAGTTCAAGAATCTCTTGGGTTCAAGGTAATTTATCTTCAGATATTGATCATGCTTTGGTTAATTATAAAATGTTGAACCTTATATCGTATGCTTCTTTTATTGATTATCACCCAGTCTCTGATCATAAACCAATGCTAGTATATTGTAAGAAAAACTTTGTTGATCTCTCCTTTACCACCCAAAAAAGGTTGTTCAATGGAATAGAATTCGCTGTAAGGAAATGAAAAACGATATTGTTGACAATAACAAGTTTGCTATTTTAAATAATGAGATTTTTAATAATCCTTATCTTTCTATTGATGATCTAGTTGATAAGTTTATTGATACATCTAATTCAATTGCAGAGGATCTTGAAATTACATCTTCTACTGAAATTAGGAAATCAATGTTCCATATGTCACGTAATATTTACTGTCTTCAAAGAATTAAAAGCTTGAAGTATCGACAAATTAAAAAGAGCCATTTAGATTATGAACCTAATCAATTTATTATCCTTGTTGCATCTTATAATAAATTATGCCAATCTATTCATAAAAAATGTAATGAATTTAGAAGACAAAACTATTTATTTTGGATTAAAATAGGCTGCGAGGCTACCTTAAAAAATGACAGCAGAAAATCATGGTCATGGATTAAGAAGAATATTAAAAATAACAATCAGGAGTTATTTATACCTCATCCTATCAGAGACCACCAAGATAACTTAGTGTATAGTACTAAAGATCAATTAGATGTTTGGTGTAATTATTATAAGAAACTTAGTAATGACTCTACTGGACATAGCATGAATAAAAAATTCTGGAAGAATTCTCCCGCTATCAATCGTATAAAGAGTGGAAATAACATAGTATGGGATATTAACCAAGATATCAGCATTGAAGAAATCAAAAAGGCCATCCTTTCTATCCCTAACTTTAAAGCCTCGGGTCCCGACGGTATCCCTATTGAATTTTATAAAGCTTTAATTCCTGATTCCTCTTCAGATGACTCTGCAAATAATGATTCCTATATTCCGGCTGGTCTTAGTTGTTTCCATTTCTTAATTAATCGTATTTGGAATGGTGATTTTCCTATTTTTTGGAATAATGCATCCATTGTTTCTATCCAAAAAAAGGCGATCTTTCTAATTGTGATAACTATCGTGGTATCTCTCTTATCAATAATGGTATTAAGATTCTTTCGAAAATTATTGCTTCTAGAATTTCTGAATATGGTATAAGTCATGGATTCATTAGACCAGAACAATTTGGCTTTCGGAATAAGGAAGAATGTATTAGTCTTTTTATCTCTATTCTTTCTATTTGTCAAAGACGTAAATTCAAAGGGGAAGATACTTATTTAGCTTTTCTGGATCTTAAAAAAGCTTACGATTCTGTGCCCATCTATAACATTTTATCGAAAATTTATACCCTTGGTATACAAGGAAAATGCTTTCAATTTTTGGAGAACCTATATCTGTCTTCCAAAGCTTGTGTTAAAATTAATGGACAATTTTCCGATTCCTTCAGTATACTTAAAGGAGTTCGACAAGGATGTCCCTTATCTCCTATACTTTTTAATTTGTTTATCAACGACATCTTCAACGATTGCCTGCATAATGGTGTGAAAATAGATACTGAATATTGTTGTGGAGGATTATTTGCTGATGATATTGTTCTTTGTGCCCCTAGTAGATCTCGTATGAATAAACTTCTTCGCTCAGTTAGTAAATGGGCTAAGGACAATGAGATGACTTTTGGAATTAATAAATGTGCCACATTTGCTGTTAGACATGAAAATTCGGAATATATTCTTAGAGAAGACCCTACCTTTTATTTAACAGGAATCCCAATCCCTAAAACAGATTGTTATACTTACCTTGGTGTTCCCTTTCACAAATCTCTAGATTTAAAATTCGTTATTAGTAAAATGAAAAATAAAGTTAGTAAGGCTTTGTTTTCAATTCAAGGTTTTTTAAAAAATGATCTGATTCCTATTCCTCTTAAAAGAACTTTATTCTCTGCAAAAGTTATTGGACAAGATTCCTATTACGCTCCTTTGCTTGGTTCTAACAAAAACAATACTAGTTCTACACAAACAATAATTAACAAAGGTTTTTATTGGATTTTAGGCTACTCGAAACCTAATTCTTTTGTTTCTATTTATTGCATCTCAAAAGAACTCAATATTCCTCCACTTTCTGGTAAATGTGCTTTAGCTCAGGTTAGATGTTTTAATAAGTGGAAGGACTCCAACTGCATTATCTCTAAGATAGTTAATAATGTTGCTACAACAAGAAAATGGACTTGGGACAAAGAAAGTAAAATATTAAATGATAAATTAAACAATATTTCATCCTCTTCTAAAGAAATTATGGAATTCTATTGGGACAGAGACATGAACAGTGATAAATCAATTAAAGCTAAAACTTATAAAATGTACAAATTTGAAGAATCAAGGAATTACTTAAAACTTAATCTAGAATATCCTGAATATAGCAAAGGTTTTAGGTGGATACTTAGGGCAAGATGTGGATATAAAATCGATGCTAGAGTTGCTAAAGCTGCAAAAATGATTAATAATTCTTGTCCTAATTGTTGTTCATGTTGTTTCCATTGTGACAGTTATCAGAGAATTGATCATTGGTTTATAAATTGTTTCTTATTTAAAAATCTTCGTATTGATCACTTCTCTGATCTAGATAGAAATTTTTTTTATTTTTTAGATAGTCTTTTTAATAGTTTAGTTAGGATCAGTAATAACCCTAATGTAGATAATAGAATTAATAGTATTGTTAAGGGTTATAAAAATAGTAATAATATGAGGTTTAATAGTATTAGTAATATAGATATATTAGGTAATAAAAAAATAGTTAATAGGTACAGTATTTATATTTTTTTAATTGGTGGAAGGGATTATGGTTTTAGTGATAGAATTAACAATAGTCCATACAAAATGGAATGGGAATGTTTGTTTAAGTGTCAGACTGAATCTGGTACTTATTCAAAATCCCCATTCTTGTTGCGATCTGCGGCTCTATTGAATGATATCATGCCTGTTGTCTGTAAAAGACAACATATATTATTCAATAAATTTAAAACCAACCTCTCCAGGAACGTCAATGCTGATAACACAGTAGGACAGCCTAGTAGGGCAAATGCCGATCCTATTTCCGACCCTAGTGGAATAGGATAGATCAATTTTACTTTAATTCTATATTTAGAATTAAGGGCTTGTATGGATTTATTGTTTTTAAATATTATTATACTACTTTTTTTCCTCCAGTATTATTTACTATTATCTATAATATATTACTGGTTTTTATTTTTTTTAGTATCATTTTTTTTCATTATGTGTTTTTTTATGATTCATGTATTTTAATATTTAAATTCAATAAAGTTGACGTACAAATTGTGTGCCATAAAAAAAAAAAAAAAAAAAAAAAAAAAAAAAAAAAAATGCTTAACACTTTCTTTGATAGGTCGTAAAAAAAAAAAATAAATAAATAAAACTAAACATTGATATGGAACCAGAGACAATGGCATGTACTACTTATCAAAAATTTATCAAAGTCTCTTATTCCAATTATTGTGAGTCTGTAATATTGTCCTTACTATTATTATTCTAATTATAAATATATCTTTTCAGATTCTTCTTAATTAAATTGGTATAATAATATGAATAATAATAATATTATTAATATTAACTCTCTAACTGACTTCAACATCGAAAAGTTTAAAGTATGAAATTTACTTCGACACCAATTCGAATGGTATTCCCATTCATTGAATAGAAGATGTTTAGAAGTTTAACTTCTTTACTTTTACATAATTTTTAACTTCTTTACTTATACATAATTTTATGATTATAACATCTAATTTAAATTTCTATAATGTAATTCTTTTTTTTTTTATTATTATAACATCTAATTTAAATTTCTATAATGTAATTCTTTTTTTTATTATTATTATTATTATTATAATCAATAAATTATGCTTAATTATTTAAAATTTTCATAAAAATGTCATTTTTTAACTCATAAGACTCTATATAATATTTTAAATATTCATAATAGTTACTTTATTGAATTTTAAGATAAAAAAGAAT
>MCFG01000756.1:0-7500 GCA_002104895.1 Anaeromyces robustus | reverse complement strand
AAGATAAATTAATAAAAAAAAATAATATAATAATAATATGTTGAATGTTTATATTTAATAATTATGTTTAAATAAGTAAAAAAAAGATATATGTATTTATTACGTTTATATTAACTAATAATTATGAAAATGAAAATGAAAAAAAAAATAAAAAATAAAAAACTATATAACTAAAAATGATATAATCAAAATTTATATACATACATATATAAATATATATATATAAAAAAACTATACAACTATTTTCTTGTGTAAATAGTTTTAATTATATTAAAAATGAATGGTTGTTGGTATAATAAAAATTAAATTAAAAGATATTAATATTTATAAACTATATATGGTTGACAATATTTGTATATATACTATATAAGTGTGTAATATTGTATTAGTGTTATATATTATATATGTTTGATTAGATAATTATTAAAATGCTGCTGGCCATATTAAGCCAGTATTTATTGGTTGAGTAGTTTGATAGAATTCATTTGAAGAAGGAACTTCTGGAGAACCAGTTGCTACTTGTAATTGTGGTGAGAAGAATCCAGTTGTTACTGCTAAAGCAGCTAAGCTATCTGTAGTAACAGCTAATGTTGATATGTTATTTGATGAAACAGTTAAAGTGGTTGGAGTTAATGTAGTTGGAGTAAATGTAGTTGGAGTAAAGGTTGTTGGGGTATTAAATGTTGTTGGGGTATATTGAGTAACAAGTGCAGTACTATCAGTTTCAATTGAAGAACTATCAGAATATTGAATTGGAGTATTTAAAGTTGTATCAAGAGTAGTACTTAAACTTCCATCAATTGGTGTTTCATTTTGTCCTTGCCATCTTGAAATATCTAAAATAAATGATTTTTCTAATTGATAAGCTGAATCACCATGATAATAACTAGCTATGACTTTAATTTCACATTTTTGAGCAGTTTCATCTGGAATACCAGTTAATACATTATTTTCCCAAGATAACCAACTTGGAAGCCATGGTGAGTGGAAAACAGCTTTTGGTGATCTAATTTGAGGATCATATATTTTTGGTTGATAAGTATATCTTACACCAACATAAGCAATTGGAGATGGTTCTGGACCAGCAATTTTTCTTTCAAATTCTTTAAAGATCCAACCACCATCAGAGGTTTTCTTAGCTTCAATAATCCAAACATGATTACCCTTGGATTTAGCTTTTTTACCATCTTCATTGAATCTACTAATATATTTGTGTTGCCAAAGATAATGTCTTGCTTTCTTTTCTGAAACAATATCTTCAGTAATACCACTTCTTTGTAATTCTTCTCTGAATGCATTAGTGAATGAACGAATACGGAATTTGAATTGTTTAAAATCTAATGTTTCTGTAACTTTATTTAATTTTTTAGCTATCATAGTTTGGTGACTAATAATATAAAATATATATATATATATATATATATATAATTTATTAATAATCATTATAAAAATATTTTTTTTTATATAATTTATAATATTATCATATCCTTACATTCTTTCACCAGCATTATCTGAAGCATCCACTAAAAAATTAATTATTAAAAAAAAATATTTATATATATTAATTATCTAATATATATATATATAATGATATTATTATTATAATTATTAAATATTTTATTTACAATCTGAGCAAACTCTAGCTAAAAAGCCAAAGAAGATTTCATCTAAACGATCAACTAATTCGTTTTCAACGTGATTTGGAGAATATGATATTGGATATGTATCAGGTAATACAGTAATTTGTTGAGCTTGTTGTGGTTGAGCTTGTGGTTGGTTAAGATTTAAAGTGTTTGAACCAACTGGTCTAATATATTTTTCAATTGGACTTTTCTTTCTCTTCTATTATTAGTTAATTAATAGATTAAAAAATTTTTTTAATATTAAAATTCATCCTTTTACTCTATAACTTACATACATAATAAATAAATATTATATTGTTAATAATTATAATATATACCTTTCTATCTGGTGAAAGTTGGTCTAATATGTCTATATTGTTAGTAGTAGAGGCAGCTGGGTACTGCTATAAATTATAATTTTAAATTTTATTTATTAATTATTTATTTTTTTATTAAAATTATTATATAATAATTATTATATATATTTATATATTTAAAAAAAATTAAATAATAAAAAATTATTAAGAAAATTTACCCATAAAGAATATTTGTCTTTAAAATCGTTAAGTATGTTTATAGTTTTTACAATTTCATCAAGTTTGTTGAAGGCATCGGTCTCAATTCCTTGGGAGAATAAGGCCTTAGCTTCGTTTGCGTTTATTATAATAGTGTCAAAAAGCACAGATAAGTTCATTTTTATTCCCAATTATTTAATATAAAAAGGTAGATACGGTTAATTATTTAAGGTAACTGGGTAGTTTTTTTTGGAAAAGCTGGTAGTAAAAAAGTTTTTTTATAAACTTTTTATAATATTATGTAAAAAAAAATTTGATAAAATAAAATAAATAATTATTTTATTTTATATTATTACTCTATTTCTCTATTAACTATTTATTATTATTATTTATTATTAATTTTTTTTTTACTGTAACTATTGAAATATAAAATATGAAAAAAAAAGAGAAACTTTTTTGCATTTTTTATACTAATTTCAAAAATAATAATTAATATATGAGATGTAAAAAAGTAAATAATTAAAATATTATTAAATAAATAAAAGAAATATAAAAATTTTTATGTTTTAAAATAAATAATATTAAAAAATTTATTATTTTTCCAATAAAAATGATTCTACATTAGAAAAAAAGTTTTTTCTCAATTAACCATATAAAATCATTGTTAATACATAAATTACAAAAATTATTAATGTATATATTAAATGTATTAAATAATATGTATTAAAATATCAAATCAATATATTTAAAAATTATTTATATATATTAGATTATACTTTATTATATTGATTAATCAAATATTAATATAAAAAATTTTATTATCTGAACACATACTTTATTAGGAAATAAAACTATTTTCGTTTGCTCATCGATTTACCAATGTCGTTAACCAGAATATTAAAATTTTGTACTGTAATATGGGTCCTGCCATAATTTTTTTTACTAGAATATATTTAAATTTAAAAAAAGATATACAATTATTAATAATTTCTGATTTCCTTAGATAAATAGATGAAATTAATAATGTAAAACTTTTTATTAAATATATTTAAATATATAAATATATAATTTAAAACAAACTTAAAATATATATTGTATATTAACAATTAAGCAATTAGAAAAAAAAAATATATATATATATAATATTTTATAATATTTATAATATTTTTTAAAAAATTATTATTAATTAATATGTATTTTTAAAATATATATTATTTAATACTATTTAATACATTATTATGTAACGTAATGTATAATGTATTACATTAATAACGTAATCATTAAATTCTATTAAATTATTATATATTAATATATTTTATATATAAATATTATTTATATAATATAAATAATTATTATTTAATTATTATTATTATTACTATTATTATTATTATTATTATTATTATTATTATTATTATTATTATTATTATTATAAAATTATTATAAAATTATTAAAATTTATTATTTAAATATAATAATTATAATAATAAATAAAAAAATAAATAATAATTAAAAAAAATCATATGCTAAATATTAAGTGGATCAAATTTTACTTGAATATATTTACTTTATTTATTATTAATAATTATTATAATATTTTTTTTTTTTTTTTTTTTTTTTTTTTTTTTACTTTTTTTAATTTTACTATTAATTTTTTGACGTATAACTATACAAATTACAACTATTAATAATAAGTAATTATTAATAATAATTATTATTAATTTTTTTTTCAATTTCTGTTTAATTTTATATATTTCCAGTATATTAAAAATATATATAATTTTATATATTATTTATAATAATTTTTTTATTATATATATTTAAATATATTATTGACATATATTTTATATATATCTGAATGAATAAAATTACTGTTACACTTTCCTTAATTGTAGTCAGTCATAAAAAGAAAAACAAAATGTTTAAATTAATTAAAAATTTTCAAATTTGGTTAAATTAATTTTAATTTAATAAATATTTTTAATATAATTTTAATTTTTTATATATATAATATTTAATAATATATAAAAAATATATATAATATTTAATAATATATATAAAAAATATATATAATATTTAATAATAATATATAAAATACATATATATATAATTTAATAACAATATATAAAATATATATTATTTAATAATAATATATAAAATATATATAATATTCAATAATAATATATTATCAAGTCTATATATTTTATATATATTATTTCCTGTATTATTTTCAATTATAAAGCCATTACATTGTAATATACTATAATTTTTTTTAAAATATTTAAATTTATATATAATTTATATAAAATAATTATATAAGTTATATTTAAATATGATATTAATTAAATTTATATATAATAATTAAAGTTTAAACATTTTTTTAAAAATATATTTAATCAATTTATATATTTATATTTATATAGATATTTATATATTTATACATATATATTTATATATATATTCTATTATTACAAGATTATAATCATATTAAAAATAATATTACAATATTTCAAAAAAGAAAAATTTCTGTTTTATAATTATTTTCTGTTTTCCAATATTTTTTATATAATTACATATAAGAAATATTATAACACATTTCTCGAATTTAATAATTATATAATTATTATTTAAGCCTTTTTAATTCAATAATAACATATTATTTCTAACTTAATTATATTAAAAAGTATTAATAATATCTTTTTATTACGTTTATGTTACATCAAAAAAAATGACATATATGTCAATTATTGAAATTCTTATGATTCTTATATATTTATTAAATAAAAGAATAATACTAAATTAATTATTTGTAATTAATTAAACAAACCACTTTTATTATTATTATTATTATTATTATTATGAATTATTATTATCATTAATTATTTAAATGCTTTTTTTTTTTCAAAATTTTTTGATTATTTGCACATGATAATTTTTTTTACATCTAAAAAAAACATTTTTACGTTTTTTTTTTCTAAATAAACAACATTTAAGAATAAACTATTTCCTTTTTTGGATTACAATTTTTTCCAAACAAATATTGTTGGTAGTACCAAATCAGTATATTTTTAATTTAAAATTAATTAAAGCAATTATATGAAAAAAATTATATTTAACAAATAATTTTTTGAAAAAAAGATCATGCTCAAGAATTCACATATGATTCGTTAATTTATATTGCTTTATTATTAAAATATTAAAAATTTCATTATATTTATCACAACAAAAAACGTTTTTTTTTTTTGTTGTTGTTGTTGTTTAATAATTATAATTAATTTATATATTTCAATATATATAAACATCTAAAAAGAAAACAATATTAATTAATATTATATTTATGTCAAAAAATAACAGAAATAATGTGCATTTATATAAACTTCCTTTTTTGTAATAATAATTATTCCACAATCTATATATTTTAATATATATTAAATATAACAATTATAATATTTGTTATGATTATTAAAAGTATATTGATTCTATATATTCTAATATACATAATAATAAATGCTAAAAAAATAAATAAAAAATAAATAAATAAAAATAAATAAAAAAAATAAATAAACAAAAAAGAACATTAAAAATAAACTTTAATATATCTATTTATAATTTACATTTGTTATTACAGTTTATTTAATTGTAATTATCATATGTAAATTTCAAAAAAAAAAAAAAAAAAAAAAAAAAAAAATTGATTAAAAAATGGATTATTATTTATAAATTTAGAAAAAGAGGATAAATACTAATAAATTTATTTTTCAAGATATTCTATGATGTATTCACCATAAATAAATAGATAAATAAAAAAGCAATTAAAATACTCATAATTATAACAATTATATTTTAAAGCATTTATTACTAAAATAAAATATATTATGTTAAGTATCGTTTCATTTCATATATATATATATATATATATATATATATATATAAAATTGTTATTAATATTGATATTTTTTATTTTCTTGTATACTACTTTTTAAATTTTTTATTTATTATATAAAACATAAATATATATTATATAATTAGCTTATGCTATAATATATATACGTTTTACATAATATAAAACAAAGAATTGAATAAATAATTAACTAAATATATTTAAATTGAATAAATATTACATTTTCATTATATTATTATTCCTTTTATTTTTTCTTATTTATTAACTCTTGATTAATCATGAAAAAAATTTTTAAAAATGTTTTTATTAATTATTATATTTATTATATTTATTATATTTATTATATTTATTATATTTATTATATTTATTATTTTTATTATATTTATTATATTTATTATATTTATTATATTTATTATATTTATTATATTTATTATTTTTATTATATTTATTATATTTATTATATTTATTATATTTATTATATTTATTATTTTTATTATATTTATTATATTTATTATATTTATTATATTTATTATTTTTATTATATTTATTATATGTATTATATGTATTATATTTATTATATTTATTATATTTATTATATTTATTATATTTATTATATTATTATTATTATATTATTATTATTATTTTTTATTATATTTATTAATTTTTTAATAAATCATTATTAAAATAAAGTTAATATAAAATTATTGGTTTTTTTAATAATAAAGTAAATATAAATATACTTCAATATATTATAATATATTTTAAAATATTATATCAATATATATAATATATTTAAAAAATTTTCGTTAATATATTTTAATATCAATCTATATATATTAATATATATCATAAAATATATATAAAATTTAAAAAAATTTATTAATTATTAATTAAAAAATACAGATTAATTTTATTAGTTAATAATAATTTATTATATTGAAAATTAAGTTGTATAAATCAAATTGATTTATAAGTTATAAACGTTGATGAATCTTTTTAAGTTCATCAACGTTTATAAGATTTCTAAGATTTCTAAAAAAAAATAATATAAATAATATAATAATGCTCTATAATATAATATAATATATAAAATGGAATAAATATAATAAATAATATTTTATCTATAAAATATAATATCAATAAATATATTATATTTTAATCCATTTTTATTCTATTCTTTACTTTTCTTTTCCGTATTAATTTCCTTTTTAAATAAAAAAAAATAATAATACAAATAAACTTATATAAACACAAATATTAACTTATTAATCATCTTAATATTGTTCATTATTATATCATTAATTATTATTTTTCATTTTAACTGTGTTGTTTAAATTTTTTATTTTATTATTATTAATAATAAAAAAAAAAAACTATTTTATAATTATTAATCATATGTCTTATGTTATACTTCGTACAGTTATGTATATACCACTTTAAGAAAAAAAAATTCTTTCCTTTTTGT
>MCFG01000755.1:0-10777 GCA_002104895.1 Anaeromyces robustus | reverse complement strand
AAATATTCTATTACTTAATTTAAACATTGATAATATGTATGATTTTTGATATTGTTTATTTTATTATATTTATAGTTGTATTGTCAATTATTTCTTGTTTTTTTTATTTTTGTTAATATTATACTTTTATAAATATAAATAAATATTTCTATAAAGATATAATAATGAAAAAGAAATATTAGTATTAAAATGAAATATTATTACTATTAAAATTTATTTAAAAAAAAATAATAATAAATAATAATAATTATAATAATATTAATCCATTTTAATACTAATATTTCTTTTTAAAGATAAAATATGGTTATATTTAACAATAATATAACCCATATTATCATTTTCCTGAAAAAGAGAAAATAATTATTTTTATATTCTTTTGTTGTTGTTCTTTTTATTTTTTAATACTTACAGTTATCGTTGACCAAAATATTAATATATTAAATAAGTAAATAAATAACAAAATAAATAAGTTCATTAGGTAAATAATAAGTAAACAAATAATTAATTAATTAAATAAAATTAAATATATATATAAATAAATAAAATTAAATAAAATTAATAAATCAATAAATAAATCAATAAATAAGTAAATAAATAAATAGAATATTAAAATTTTAAGTAACACAAAATAAATTAAATTTATTTAAATTTTAATAAATATTTAAATTGGTATTGTTACAATCACAATCTTTTTTTTTTTTTTTTTTTTTTAAAAAAAAATAAATAAATAAATAATAATTATTCATAATTGGTAAAATCAATTCCTTTAATAGTAACTAATAGAATAATTTAAAATAAATTATATTGAATATAATTTATTTTAAATTATATTCAATATAATTTAAAATAAATAAAACCATATTGTATTATATGGTTTTATTTATTTTATTTTATTTATATATATCAAAAAAAAATTTTTTTTTTAAGGATAGAATACGAATTAGAATTAAAAATTTCAAAACTTTATTTATAGTTAAAGTTTCAAGTCTTATTATCTAAACGAATAATCAAGTGGAGAGTCAATTTTTTTAAACCACTATCAATGATAATAATTTATTAATAAAAAATTTTTTTTATTTTATTATAATAGAAATATTATAATATAAAATTAATATATATATATGAATAATTAATATAAAAAAAATTTTTATATAAAAGTAGCCGTTTTCGTCACTTTTTTTTTTAAAAACTATCATTTAAAATATTAAATTAATTAATTAATTAATAGAAAAAAAATGAAAGCCACTACTTTATTATCTGTTGTATTTTCAGTTATTGCAGCTAAAGTTTCAGCTGAATGTTTTTCAGTTAAATTAGGATATCCATGTTGTACTAAAACTAATGAAGTTATTTACACTGATGAACAAGGTCAATGGGGTGTTGAAGATTATCATTGGTGTGGTATTGATAACACTCAAAATGCTGCTGAAAATCCATGGGAACAACAACCACAACAACCAGAAATTGATATAACACCAGTTGGTGAAAAATTATATGGATAAACTTCAAATTACTAATACTTGTCCAGCTAATTTCAGATACAAACAAAATAATATCCAATATCCATCACCTCAAAAAATTACTTACTTCTCTTCAAATACTAATAGTGAACGTAAAATGAATATTATTCTTCCAGTTGGTTATGATGAATCTAAGAAATACCCAATTGTTTATTTCTTACACGGTATTTTTGGTGATGAAGATTCTATGCTCGATGAAAGTACTATTGCTATTTCCAACTAATTTACTTAAAGAAGGTAAAGCTAAAGAATTTATTATGGTTTCTTCCAAGTGAATATGCTCCAACTCCAGGTAATGAAGTTGAACCAGGTTTCTCTCAAAAATACTTTGATGGTTATGATAACTTCATTAATGAATTAGTTGATGTTATTATGCCATATATGGAAACAAAATTATCCAATTCTTACTGGTAAGGATAACACTGCTCTTTGTGGTTTCTCTATGGGTGGTCGTAACAGTCTTTACATTGCTTACAAGAGATCAGATTTATTCGGTTATGTTGGTGCTTTCTCTCCAGCTCCAGGTGTTACTCCAGGTGATGATTTCTCTGGTCATCATCCAGGTTTATTCACTGAAGAACAATTCCGTTCTGATGATCCACCATATGTTACCCTTATTTCTTGTGGTACTAATGATTCCGTTGTACATGAATTCCCAAAAAAGTTACCATGAAATTTTAACTAGAAACAACCAAAAACACATATGGTTTGAAGTTCCAGGTGCTGATCACAATGAAGATGCTATTTCTGCTGGTTTATACAACTTTGTACAAACTATTTTCGGTGCTTTAAATAACTAAATATAATAAAAATAAAAAAAAAATAAAAAAAAGTAAAAAAAAAAGAAAAATTTATTTATTTATTTATAATTAGAAAAAAAAATAATTATTTTTAGAAATTTAAAAATATTTATATTCATGTATTATTTGTAATTTAATTTATTTAAAAAAAAAAATTAAAAAAAATAAAATAAAATAGAAAAATAATAGAAAAAAAAAAAAATAAAATAGAAAAATAATAAAATAAAAAAATAAGTTATAATAAATTAAATAAATAAGTAAAATTATTATCATTAAGTGTTTATATTAAGTGTTTATAATATTATATTGAACTATTTTTTATTTTAATAGGTCATTAGAATTGTTTGTTGCTAAAAATGTTTGTTACTAAAATGCAAATATAATATTTAAGTATTATAGATAAAAAAAAAAAAAAATAAGAAATGATGCATTGAATAAAGATGAAATATAATTAAAAGATACAATAAAGAGAAAAAAAATAAAAATAGAAAAAAAAATAAAAATAGAAAAAAAAAAAAAAAATAGAAAATGATAATATATTTTATATACATATAACAATATTTTAATATTTTATTCTCTTTTTTATTTATTTTATTTTTTTTTTTACAAATTTTTTCTTAAAAAAACTAAATTATTATAAAAATTTTTTTCTATATAGTCTATATAATAATTTACATCATTCATCTTATCATTCATTATATCATTATTTTTATTTACAACAAAAAAAAACCTTTTATTTATAAACTTTTTATAGAATCATTATATTGATTTTCTAAAAAAAAAAAAAAAAAAAAAAAAAAAAAAAAAGTTTTTAGACATATATATTTTTTTATAGAATTAAGAAAATTAATAAAGGAAAAATGGTTCATTAATAATACTTCATATAACCAGTTTTAATATTTTTAAAATATAATATAATATTTCAGTTGTAACTATATTTAATATGAGTTATGTCACTTGATATTTGTTAAATATATCCAAGAAAAAAAAATTTCTTAAAGAATAATATATTTTAATTCAAAATTTTCATTATTATTATTATAAACTTAATAATTTTCTTTATTATCAATTATTAATAGTTTTACATTTTTTATTATTTATTAATGAACTGTTTTTCCTTTATTTACTATATCCATATATATTTGTTTTCCTTCTGTAAGTCGTTTTGATAAAACTTCTTGTTGTTCTTGAGATAATATTTGATTTGTAATATCATTTTTAATGTTTATATATATATTTTTCCATTCTTCATTAATTTTATTAACTTCTTTTTCTGTTAAAATATATAATATTCTATTCAATAATATTTTTTCCAATTCCATTCTGTATTCATATATTTGTATATATATGTATAACATATATTTAGAATATTAAAAGTTAATATCATTTATAATAATAATAATAATAATAATAATAATAATAATAATAATAATAATAATAATAATAAAAATAATAATAATAATAATAATAATAATAATAATAATAATAATAATAAAAATAATAATAATAATAATAATAATAATAATAATAATAATAAAATTTTTTTTTATGATAGAAAATAAACATCAAATATACTCTTTTTCTTAATAATTATTATAATATACGTACAAAGTGAAAGACTTATTTTGAATTTCGTAATTATCTTTTTGTTTAAATAAAACATCTAAGTGATTTTTAATATATTCTTTTAACTTAAATGTGTAATTATATAATTCATGTAAACATATTTCAATTTGTTCCTTTAGATATAATATTTGATTTTTACATTTATTTAATGAAGCATCTTATTATTATAAAAGAAAAAACATGCATATATATATATATATAAAATATTATTAAAATACTATTTTATACATTTAAATAATTCCATTCAGTATATATTGATATTACTTAATATTGGTAATATTCCTGTTATGTGTACTATATCATTTGAAGGATTTTCTAGGTCAATATTTGTACTTGATAAAATAATTGATAATTGATAAATTTTATTATTAATTAACTTTAATAAAAAAAAAATATATTATGAAAAAAAAATAATAATAATTTAAAAAAAAAAGAGATTAATTTTCAACAAAAGTATATATAATTTCTTTTAAATATTTTTTTTGAAAGATAAAAATAATACCAAGTAATTATTAAAAGTATAATTATAGCTTACGTTATATTTTGTAAATGTATTAATCATATATTCTTTAAATTTATCTATTCTAAATCCAATGTTCCCAATTTCTAATAATAGTAATGTTTCATCTTTTTCTCCATTTATATTAAGTAATGCATTAAACGGTATATTTAACAAATGTTGAAAAGAATATTGCTTATTTATTAAAAAATCATCATTCTTATTATATTAAAATATTTAAATAAAATTTAAATTAATATTTTAAAATTAAAATTTCATTTCTTTTTATTATTATTATTATTATGGTTATCAATAAAAATTTACATTATTTAATTCACCCTTAATATTAAAATCTGTATTAATTATAAATTCCATATTCATATAATTAATTCATATTTAGATATATTTTATTTCTTTTTAAAATAAATTGAGATTAAAGAATTATTATACATTGTTTAACACAAATATATATATAATTATTTTCAAAATAAAATAAAATAAAATAAAATAAAAAAAAACTTGATTTTTAATTAATTTTTAATTAATATAAAAAATAAATCAATTATAAAAAAAATATATATATATAAATTCATTATTAAATTATATAATAAAAAGTTTAAAAAATATAAAAAATAAAACAATTTAATATAAACTTTTTTTTTCAATATTTCATTTTATTTATTATTATTTTTGTTATACATATATATTTTAATATTCATTATTTGTAATATTTTACTTTTAATCTTCATACATTAATTAATAAAGAAAATTGAAAATTTCAAATCATAAAATAATAAATATGATAAAAAAAAAAGATTTAGAATTTAAAAAAGTTAAAAAAATTATTAATGAAAATAATCAAGTTATCAAAAATTATAAATATGAAGCATACTATTCTGGAATGAAAATTGTTGAAACAAAATATTATTCAAGAAAAAAAATTGCATTAAAAAGCATAAAAAAATTATCAAAAGAATATTTGAAATTATTAAAACAAAAATTTAAAAATAATGATAGTGAAAGTGAAGAAGGAGAAATTGAAAGTAAAAATATATATCAAGATAATAAAGATAATGAAAATGCATTATCATTTCTTCCAGAATTTCTTGATTATAATAAATCATTAAATCAAAGTCGTACTTATTCAATATATTTATACCAGTTTTTCCAAAAATTTAAAATAGATCATGAATATATTTTTGAAAATATTGGAAATTTATACCTATGTAAATTAAGAATTAACAATAAATATTTTATTACGGAAGGACCTTTCATAAGAAAAATGGATGCAAAAGAAAATGTATCAAAAAAAGCATGTGATTATTTAAAAATTTCATGATTTTTATTTATATTTCATTTTTATTTTTAACTACTTTTTTTAAATTAAAATATTACCATATTTTTTTTTATTTCTTACTTTGTCGTGACATGGACTTAATGAAAAGAAAATACATCATCCATTATCGTAATTTATAAAATAAAAATAATAATAGATTGAATCACATGATTCATTGATAAAAAAGTCATATGTATGAACATATTAATTAATGATAAAAACATAAATTTATTAGATTTTTATATAACCAGTTTTAATATATTTTAAAGATTAAAAAAAATATTTGTTTATTTTAACTATAGTTATCATTTATTTAATTATTTAATTCATTATTAATCATTAATAGTAAAAACAATTAAATTATAGTAAATATTATAAATCATAAATCAAGTGAAAAAAAAAAAATTAATATTGTATAGTACTTTTTTATTTAATATTTTTGAAAAAAAGTACCATAAAAATAAAGCTAGTAAATTCCTCTATAAAAAATATCAATGATAATTAAAATATATATTATTATTTATTCTTTTTATATATAGAAAAGAGGATTGATAATAAATATATATAAAATGTTATATATTATATTTTGTATACATTATACATTAACTTGTACACTAAAATATTTCATATATACTTAAATACTTGTAATAAAACAAATCAATTCTAAACAATTATAATCATTTGTTTGAGCATATATAAAATAATTTATAATATATATTATTTTATATTAATAATATATAATGTAATATAATATATTATATATAAGATTTGAAAATAATTATTGTTATTATTATTATTATTGAAAGTTATTATTATTATTGAAATTTTTAGACTTAAAATTATTGGTTTTTTATTTTGAAATTTTTGGACTTAAAATTATTGGTTTTTTATATTGAAATATTTTTAGTCTTAAAATTTTGGGTTTTTTATATATAAAGCTAGAAGTTTTTGCAAAAAAAAAAAAAAAAAAAAAAAAATTATAAATAAAAATAAAAAAACTAAAATATAAAAACTAAAATGAATAATGAAAATATAAAAATAAAAAATAAAATATAAAAACTAAAATGAATAATGAAAATATAAAAAATATAAAAATAAATAATATTATAAATAATAAATAAAAAAATGATTAAGAATTTTTGTTTGATTTGTCTTTATTATTTTATTTTATTATATATTTTTTATTATATTGAATCATGGAAAAAAAAAAGTTTTTATGATTTATTTATTTATTCGTTTATTCATTTATTTTATTTATAAATAAATAAATAAATAAATAAATAATAATTAAATAAAAATTGTTTGATTTTATAATAGTTTTGTCAATTAAAATAAATAAATAAATAAATAAATAAATAAAAATTGTTTGATTTTATAATAGTTTTGTCAATTAAAATAAATAAATAAATAAATAAATAAATAAATAATAAAAATTGTTTGATTTTATAATAATTTTGTCAATCAAAATAAATAAATAATTAATTAATTAAATAAATAATTAAATAAATAAATAAATAAATAAATAAATAAATAAATAAATAAATAAATAAATAAATAAAAATTGTTTGATTTTATAATAGTTTTGGCATTATAAAAAAATAAAATAATTATAATTATTAAAGTTTAATTAATGTTTTAATGATATATAAATAATATAAATATAATATATGCTATCCATTTAATTAATATTTATGTAATATTATATAAATTATAGAATTTTATTTTGTGGTGATAAGATGAAAACAAAAATTATTCTATTTTAATTGAAAATATATTATTACAATTCATATAATATTTTATATATTACTATTATATTTTTATATTTTAAATATATTATATTACATATATTATATATATTTAATAATAATTTATAATATATTATATTCTTATCATCATTGTTAATAATATTAAAAAAAAAAAAAAGATATAAATAGGATAGTTTTTTTTCATTAATAAAATGTGAAATTATAAATAACAATATTTATATAGAAAAAAAGAGAAAATTATTATTAATAATAAAATGAGTGAAAAAATGATTGAAAATATGAAGGAAATAGAATTAACGGAATTATTATATGATAATATTAAACGTTATCATAGAAGTATAGAAAATGCGAAAGGTTCTAATCAAAAAATAGAATACATAATTGATAATTCTTTTTTAAAAGATAAATTTTTAGATGAAGAACATTTGAAAAAAATCAAAAAGTCTCCTAAGTATAAATATGTTCCAAAATTGATTAAAATATTTAATGAAATGAAAAGTAACTTTAAGGATTTAAATGAAAGAAATTTTGGAAATGAACATCATTATATTAGAAGATTGATTTACAAGGAAGAAAAGGAACCAAAAATAAAGTCAGAATTTGATTTATTTACAGAATTGGCTGAGGATGAAAAATTATATTTAATAGAATATTCTTTTTGTACTAAAGGTGATATAACTGACTTTGATATTAGCAAAAAATTGGAAGAATTAAGTTTTGAAGACGTTAAAAGAAATGAAAAAAAGAGAATTAAAATTTATGAAATAAACAATTTAAATGATGTTTATTTAAACAAAAATGAAAAATCCTTTGGTAGAAAAGTATATGAATATATGATTGCATCAAATAATTATAATTCAGTTTCTGTTGAAACTCCAAAGAAAATTCCTGTTGAAACTCCAAAGAAAATAAGTGATTCATTTTCATTAATTTGTTTTAGACGTTTATTTAAAACACTTAAAGACAATGATAAATCCTTATTTGAGAGACAATTTGAAAGTTTCAAAAAGAATAAACCAAATGATTTAAAGAACTATTATAATATGATATATGACAGAGAACATGGAAAGTTTAATAGAATATTTAAATGCTCATTAAATTTTTATAATTTTCAAGAAGTTGTAAATAATAATTATAATGGAGAAAATGAAAACAAGCTTTCAGCAACAGAATTTTCAGAAATATTATTTGATTTAAATAATATTTCATTTGAAGAAAATAATGGCTATGAAAGAATTTCTGATTTAAGTTCACCTATTCCGTCTCTTAATAATGAAGAAACTAAAATTACTTATAATTATTTACCTTCACCAGTACCAATAAGTGAATTTAATTTAAATAATGAAGAAATGTCTGAATACAATGATTTCAATAAATTACCTGGAACAGAAGAGCTTAGTTTAGATAGTCCTGGTTTAGATAGTCCTGATTTATATAGTTCTGGTTTAGATGGTCCTGATTTATTATAGTTCTGATTTATATATTAAAGAAGAATCTAAATCATTTAATGCCTTTCCTTCACCAGAAACTACACCTAAACAACATTCAATTGAAATTGAAAAATCAGATAAAGATATTTCAAAGTTGTTTGAGAAAAATGATTTAAGAGAAAATAATTATAATTTATTAGTTAAAGGAAATAATCCAATTAATCATATTAGTTATAATAATTTGACATCTTCATTGAATAATGTAACGCAACATGTAACTCATATTTACCAGAAAATAATAATATATTAAATGCAATAATGTTTTGTAATTATTTAAACATTTCAAAACAATTAGCATCAGGAAATCAAATTTATAACAATTTGGATAATCAAAATATGCATCAATTACAAATGTTAAATAATCCAAATATGCTTCAATCACAAATGTTAAATAATCCAAATATGCTTCAATCACAAATGTTAAATGATCCAAATATGCTTCAATCACAAATGTTAAATAATCCAAATATGCTTCAATCACAAATGTTAAATAATCCAAATATGCTTCAATCACAAATGTTAAATGATCCAAATATGCTTCAATCACAAATGTTAAATAATCCAAATATGCTTCAATCACAAATATTAAATAATCCAAATATGCTTCAATCACAAATGTTAAACGTTAATCCATCTTTTGATCTATATGATAACATTTCTTATTTGCAATTTTTATTTAGTACTTTAATTATTACAAACAATAATAATAGTAATCAATGAGATTTATCTTTACATCGTTCATTAGTAATACTCTCTTTAAGTTTTGTTGATATATTTCAATGAAATTTAAATTCCTAATGAAAGTTTAATACTTTTTATATAAGAAACTCATAATTGTAAGATATTATACTCAATCGTTAAATAGAAAGAGTATTTAACTGATTGAGTGTGGTATAATGCAATTTAATTGAGAAAGTATTATATAAAAAGTATTATATAAAAAGTAAACAAATTTTAAAGTATATTTTTTTATTTTTTATTCTTTATTTCTTTTAAAGAATAAAAAATGAAAAAATTACTTTAAAATTTCATAAAATAAATAAGAATAAATACTCATGATTATTTATTTTTACTTTTAATACTTTTTTCTTTTTTTTTTAATTTTAATATTTTAATTATATAATTATACAAAATATAATGTTTTTTTTTTTCTTTATATAATGTTTTTTTTTTTTTTTTCTTTTTTTTACTTTTAATGTTTTTATTATATAATTATACAAAATATGTTTTTTTTTTTTTTACTTTTAATGTTTTTATTATATAATTATACAAAATATAATATGTAACTTTTATAATATTTATACTAGTATATTAAATTCTATTGAAAATAAAAAACTAGTATACAAAATAAATAATATTAATTAAATAAAATAAAATAAAACAAAATAATTAAAAAAAAAATATCAATAATTACAATATTTTTTTTTAATTATTTTGTTTTATTAAAAAAAAAAAAAAATATGAAAAGAATGAATATGTTATAAACTTTTTAAGATGTTATTAATATCATATTATATAAAATTTTAGTCCATATATTTCATTAACAACGAGAGTGTCGTATTTTCTTTACTGATTACGTATCATATTTTATTATATTAATATTATTCAATTATCTAATTACAGTTAAGTTTAATAAAACATTTTACCTTTCTTGAATTATTAAAATTACATCATCATAAATTACTCCATACCAATATTTTTTTTTTAAAAAATTAATACTATGGCTTTCTTTATATCTAA
>MCFG01000754.1:0-10782 GCA_002104895.1 Anaeromyces robustus | reverse complement strand
AAATGAAAAATGAAAATAAGCATATATTATATATTAAAATATAATGAATTAACTATAATAAAATAGAAAAAAAATTTTTTTTTCTTATTACTATCATCATATTTATCTCCTAAAATATATTATATTTATATATTATTTTTTATATATGTTATATTATATAAATAAAATATTAACTTTTAATTATATTATTAAAACAATATATATATATAACATATACATATATTATTATCATTATATAATAATATTTATTTTTTTTTTCCTTTAATTTTTTTATTTCGACATTATTTTAAATGTATATTAATTTATGAAATTGGATCATTAATCAACTCTATTAATAAAATTGTAATAATATTGTGATATAAAAAATAAAAATATTAAAATAATAATAATAATAATAATAATATATCAACTTATATATTAACATATATATATTATAAAATTAATTTTTTTTATACTATATTACAAAAAATTATATGTAACACTTTTTTTTTTTTTTTTCCATTTCTTTTAAAAATTTTCCTTATGTGTTATGATTATTAATAATACATTTTTAATTTAATATATATATTAAAATATCAATAATATTGTTACAATAATAATTGATCACAACATATCATAAAACAAAAAAAAATACAATATAAATATCAATATACATTAATATATATTCATATACATATATATTTCAGTTGCATTAACAAAAAATCAAAATCTTATACCTTCAGATAACTTTTCAAAAAATGAATTAATGAAAACAACAATAAATTCTTCTTATCCCGCTTCTAAAGTCAAACCTAAGACTTCAGGAATAACTAATAGTACGATTAATAAATCTTCTTCCTCTTTAAAAGATAAAAAAAATTTTGATACTTTTGATAAATTATCAACTTCAAATTATTATAAAATAGAAAGTCCATCATTAACTAAAAATAGACCACTTTATGATTATAATGATAAAGGTAATAATAAAAATAAAAATAAAAAAAACAAAAACATATACATATATATAAATATATATAAAGAACATTATATATATATTATTATTATTTATGTTTTTTTTTTTTTTTTTTTTTTTTGTATGCCTGTTTTTTGTTTTGTTTTGTTTTTTGATATCATAAAAAAAATTAGTTTATATTAATTATGTACATATATTATTAAAAAAAAAAATAAAAAAAAATTATTCTGTTATTTATATATTTATCTACAATATATAAATTATTAAAATTTTCATTTTAAAGAATAAAAAAATTTTGATAAAATAGTTATATATTCATAATACATAAAATATTTATATAATTATTATAAAAAACCAATCATTTTTTATAACAACAACAATAATAATAATAATTATAATAATAATTATAATTTTTCAAAAAAAAATTTAATATTATAGATTATAAACCATCTTCAGCTTCCACGAAAACTTCAAGTAAAGGTACTGTATATAGTATTAATGTAAACAAATTACTTCAACCTCATTTATATGAATCTAAAAGAAAAGGAACTACGACTTCTTCATCTCTAGCATCAAAATATAATTCTTCTAATGGTACTTTAAATACATCATCATCTTTAAAACAAAAATTAGTTAAAAATGAAGGTTCAACTAAATCTAATACTACTTCATCAAGATTACAATCACCATTATTAAAACCTCAACCAAATTCAAATTCACCTTCCTTAAGATCTTATTCTCCTTCTTTAAAATCTTCAAAACCTACTACTTCTTCACGATTAGTTGTAACAAAAAAAATTGATAATAACAATAACAATAACAATAATAATAATAATAATAATAATAATAGTAATAATAATAGACCTGTACGACATCTTCAACATACTTATATTACCCCTAAAACTTCAAATTCAACAAAATTAACTTCAAAATCTTCTAAAAATACTTCTATTTCATCTTCTTTTAATACAACTAATTCTTACTCATCAACAACTTCTTCTTCATCTTATACTCATCATTCAAATTCTAATATTTCTTCTTCAACTAATGTAACTTCACGTTTTGAATCATCATCATCTACTGCTTCTTCTTATTCAACTACAACTTCTTCTTCATCATCATCATCTTCTTCCTCTAACTTTAATTCCAATTCTAATCCTTGTCATCATCATCTTCATCATCAATATTATACATCAACTCCTTCAATTTATGAAACTTTAGGTGAAAATGATATTCCAATAAGAAAATCTTCTTTAACTAATCCTCTTTCAGTAGGATTAAAAAGGCAAACTGATAGTTCAGATACACTTTATAATAGTAATATGAATATGAATATGAATATGTCAAGAAATATTGATCCATTTTCATTACATAGTAAATATTTAAATGATAAAAATTTTTTGGAAATGAATTCAAATTTAAGAAAAACTACTACTTCATCATCATCTTCTAAATCTCAACCATCTTATACAAAAGATTTTTCTATTTCATCTTTATCAAATAATTCATTAAAAAAAAGTTCAAATTCTATTAATTCTTCATCAAAAATAAGTAAAAAATCATCAACAACAAATAATAGTAATAATAATAATAATAATAATGTTTCTAGAGTAAATGCTATTAATTCACCTAATACTCATATATATAAAACGATATCCGATAATAATGGTATGACAAGAATAAATAATATGCAAAAACTTGATAATAGTAATGATAGAATTAATAGTATGTTAATTAAAAATAATAACAGTAACATTAATCATTATTATAATCATAAATTAAATAGTAATAGTGATAATAATAGTAATAATAATAATAGTAGTAATAATAGAAATAATAGTAATACCAATAATAATAATAATAATAATAATTATAATAATATGCGATTATAATTTTTTAATAAGAACTATATAATTAATAATAATAATAAATATTTTTTATTCTTTTTTATATAAAAATTAAATATATATATAGTTAATTCATATGAGCAATATTATAGGCGACAACTACAAAATCCTTCACATCATTCATCACGTAATAATCTAATGCAATCTCAACAAGAAAAAATTAGTAATAATAATAATAATAATAATAATAATAACAATAATAATAGAAATGGTAGTAATAAAAGTCTTTATCAGTCAGTTTTAAAAAATGATTCAACATCCTATACACATGTACAACATAATATGTATAATGAAAGAAATTATTCTACTTCAAATGACCATAATAATAATAAAATAGGAAAAAAGGATATAACAAATTCATCATCCTCATTATCTCAAAAAATTATGGCTTCACCTCAAATGAATATTAAAAATAAAGAAATTAAAAGTGCTTTTGATAATAATGATTTAAAAAATGATATTGATCATATTAATTCTGATTCTACATCATCTAATAATGAACTAAATAATAACACTTCTTCAACTACAACTACTGCTAAATCATCTAAAAAAAGTTTAAAAGAAAAATTATTATTAAAAAAAATGAATAAATTAAAAAAGAAAGAAAAAGAAGAAGTAATAATTATAATTAATAATAATATAAAAAATTATAAATTTATATAATAATAAAAATAATATAAATCAAAATAAAATTATATATAATGAAATGAAATAAAATAAATGAATACAAATAGAAAAAAAATTAATATATATTAATATATATTATAATATGTTATTTTCTAATTAATTAGGCTGCTGCTGCAGGATATTCGATAAAACAATTATTAGAAATGGATTTTTCATGTACTATTGATGATGAAGTAACTATTTTTTTTATTATATTTATTATATTTAAGTTATATATATATATATATATATTATATATAAGATTTACCTTCTTTTATATATATGATTTTTAAAAAATACTAATAATTATAATTATATAATAAACAATAAAATTTAGAATGAATTATATTTAAAAAACTGTAGTGATATCGTTGGTTTAGTTAATCTTGGAAACACTGTAAATATAGATAATTAATATGTAGTAATAATAATTATTTTTTTTATTAATAATAATTTCATTTATTAATTATTATGATTATCATTATAATTTATATATTTTTTTTAAAAAAAAAAAAAAAGTGTTTTATGAATTCAATATTACAATGTATATTTTCAACAATTCCATTATGTGGTTATTTTATTAGTTCAAAATTTAAAAAAGATATTAATTCAAAAAGTTCAATGAAAGGACAGTTTGCACTTGGTAATTATAATAATAATATAAAAATTACAAAAAAAAATATAACAATAATAATAATAATAAGAACAATAATAATAATAATAATAATAATAAAATATTATATATAATATATTATATATAATATATAAAACATATATATTCACACTTTATATTTATATATCTATATAATATATTTAATCAAATATATATAGCATTTAATGATTTATTGTGTGAAGCTTTAAAAAATGCAAAAAATAAACATGTTAAACCAAGTGGGTTTAAAAAGCAATTAGAAAAATTTGCTCCACAATTTTATGGATATGAGTATGGAAAAAAAAAATACTATTTAAATTTATACATATATATATATATATAATATAAAATGAATGAAAAAAATCGTAATACTTATAAACATATATATTTTTTTGAAAATATATATAATTATAATAATTTAAAAACTTCTTATCGTTTATTATTATTATAGTCAACAAGATTCTCAAGGTAAATCATCCATATATATATATATATAGATAGATTTATCAATTTAAAGTTAAATATAATATATATCAACTATATTTCTTAAATTTTTTTATTAAAAAATATTCTTTATTCTTAGAATTCCTAAGATTTTTATTAGATGGTTTTCATGAAGATTTAAATAGATCTCAAGAAAAACCAAAATTTAATTATACAGATGCTGAATTAGATGCATTAAGGTAAATTTTTTATTAAATATATTTTTTAAATATTATATATATATCATAATTTATTATTATTTTATAAATACATTAATGTATTCTATTTTAACATGAAAACTTTCTCTTTTAATTATTTATATATATCAAAAAAAAAATAATAAAAAAAAAGTGATCGTAAAAAAGCTTTAGTATCATGGAATAGATATCAATTATGGAATAATAGTTATATTTTTGGTAATTACATATACTAAAATGATATATATATAATTTATAAAATATATTAAATATAGAATATAGAATTAATCAATAAAAATTTAACATAATCAAACTATTTTATCCAATTTTTTCTACTTCTATATATATAAATTTAGATATATTTGGAGGTCAATTACAAAGTCGAGTAACCTGCTTAAGATGTAAACATCAATCATCAACATTTGATACCTTCTGGGATTTATCTCTACCTATACCAAAAGTAAAATATTTTAAATTAATACAAATATTAAATAATAATAATAATAATAATTATTATTATTATTATTATTATTATTATTATTATATTATTATTATTATTATTATTATTATTATTATTATTATTATTATTATTATTATTATTATTATTATTATTATTATTATTATTATTATTATTATTATTATATATTATATATTATATATTATATATTATTTAATATTTAATAAAAATTATAAATTAAAAAAAAAATTATTATTCTATCCCAAATCTATATATATATCTAATAGGATACAGGAACAAGACGACATACATTAGATGATTGTTTAAGAGAATTTTCAAAAGAAGAACAATTAGATGATGAATATAAATGTGAAAAATGTAAATCAGCTCAAAAAGCAAGTAAATGTCTTAAAATATATAAATGTCCAGAAATACTAGTAATACGTATGTATTAATAGAAAATATATATATATAAATTTATATATTTATAATACTTTATTTTATTTTAATATATTATTAATAATATAAAATGTTTATATTTGTTTATTTTTTTTTTTCTTTTTAGATCTGAAACGATTTTCATTTAATGTATTTATAAGGAAAAAAATAGAAGATGAAGTTAAATTCCCAACAGAAAATTTAATACTAGATTATCCAGTATTAAGTGAAGTAGATGGTAATAATAAATAAATTAATTATAATTATAAATTATTTTAAGTGATATATTTAAATAAAATATAAATAGTATATATAATAATCTTATTTTCTTTTTTATTTAATATGCTTTATTAATATATACTTCTATTATTAAAACTACATTTATATATTTATTATTATTTCTTTTACTACTATAAATTTAAAATATTTAATATATTATGATAAAATAAATAATTTAGGTCATGATGAAAATATTGTATATGATTTATATGGTATATCAAATCACATAGGAGGACTTGGATCAGGACATTATGTTGCCCATTGTAAAAGTTTTAAAGATAATCAATGGTATTTAAAAAATGATGAATTTGTTTCAAAAACAACTTCAGAAGCTGGTAAAGATTCAACAGCTTATGTACTATTTTATAGAAGAAGACATGAATAAATTTAATATTATTTATAATATATAAAGAAAGAAAGAAAAGGAGACAAAATTTAAATATAATTTCAATTTCAATAAGATAAAAAAAAAAACAAATAATATAACATATATTTTTTTAAAGATAGATATATATAAAAAATAAAAGATAAAGAAAAAGTAAATATACAATACTAATTAAATAAATTATATATATATATAAAAGACTGTTAAATATATTTATAAATACATATATATATATAAATGAATTACAATAAATTACTATCTTTATGTAAGAAATATATATATATAATGCAAATAATAATACCAATAATTATATAAATATTTTAATTAAATAATAAAAATATAAAGTAAAAAGTAAAAATAAAATAAAAAAATATTTATATATAAAAAAGCTAAAATATTTTAAAAAATTATTTAATTATAAATAAAAACAATATATATAAAAAAATTAAAAAAAAACTTTTAAAAATTATAACATCTTTTATTGTTTTCTTTTTTTTACCAAAAAAAAACCCACTCTAGATTATTAATTGCTATTATCTTTTTATTTTAATTAATTATTTGATATTTTATATACTTGTTCATTATTTATTTGTTTTGCTATATTTTTATATTAAATTAGTTTTGTTATTTATTTATTTATTTATTTATTTATTTATTTATTTATTTATTTATTTATTTATTTATTTATTTATTTATTTATTTATTTATTTATTTATTTATTTTATTTATTTATTTATTTATTCACTATTTTCGGAGTTTAAATGAAAAAAAAAGCCATTAACTTATAAATAACAAAACTAGTAATAATAAATAAAAAAAATTTTTTTTAACCTTCAAGTTATACATATTTTCTAAAATTGTAATACATTTTTCCTTTTTATTTTTTTAAAATTGTAATAATCTTTATACAAAACTTTGTTTTCATTCTTTTTTCATAATAATTATAATAAATTAAAGATATATCATTATTGGCCAAAATTAATTAAAAAAAAAAAAAGAAAGAAAGAAAATAAAAAAAAAATTTGAAAAATAAAATTAAAATTAAAAAAAAAAGAATTTATATAATTAATAATTATAAAAGGATAAATAAATCAATTAAAATATTAAAAAAGAAAAGAATTCTTATTATATAATATTTAACAAAATTTTAATTTTTTTTTTTAATTATATTTTTTATATATTTTAACTTGAAATTAAAAAAAAAAAAAAATTAAAAATAAATTTAATTCATATTTAATTATTATTAATTATTATATTTCTTTTTTAAAAAATTAAAAATATATATATATATTAGGAAAAAGATTTTTTATTGAGATAAAAAGAAAAATAAGAAAAATAAATTCATGTTATAAT
Source organism: Anaeromyces robustus (assembly GCA_002104895.1). NCBI lineage: Eukaryota > Fungi > Neocallimastigomycota > Neocallimastigomycetes > Neocallimastigales > Neocallimastigaceae > Anaeromyces > Anaeromyces robustus. The sequence continues at coordinate 3,013 of MCFG01000754.1, read as the reverse complement.
TTATTCAACCTATTCAATATATCTATATATATTATTAAAAAGGAAAAAATAAAATAATATAAAATAAAATGAAGGTAATAAAAAAAAACAAAAATATAAACCATATATTCTCAATAATAATAATACTGCTTTTAATATCAGGTATTATCAACTTTTTTTTTTTTATAATAAAAAAAATATTTTTTTTTCTTAATATTATATAAATAATAAATTATTAATAATTTTTTTTAATAATATACACTGTATTAAACGATTACAAAATTACATTCTCTCTATAACATATATATATTGATATATAAATAAAAATAAAATAATACTATAATAAATATATAAAAATTTTTTTCCAAAAAAAAAAAAAAAAAAAAAAAAGAGGTATATGGGCAAGGTTTTAAATTTACAGGTATAAGTTCAGGTAAAAACAAAGGGAAGAATAAAGAGAGTAATAAAGATAAAAAACCAATAATAGCACATTATAATGAAACAAATACAGATGATAACCCGGAAACAGATGAATTATATGATGAATTTGGAGAACATATAAATGACGTTAATATTTTATCAAACTATAATGAAGATGAAAAAGAAGTAGAAGAAATAAAATCAAGTTCTAATAATAATAAAGTATATATATATATATTGTTTATTATTTATTTTATATATATATATATTTATGTTATTAATATTTAAAAAAATAATAATAATATTTTTAATTATATGGATATATATGTATATAAATAAATTATTAACAATTAAAAAGTCTAAAGAACCATCATTAAATTTCAAAACAGGTTAATAATCAATGAATAATATTTCAGTATTATATATAACATTATAATTATATCTTAAGAATTTTATTATTCAATATTATCAATTACTTAATTTATCTTATTTTTATTTTATTTTATTCTATCTTCTTTAATTTCAATTATTGTTATTACATATTTTACGTATCAAATTATAAAATTAATAAAATAAAAATATAAAAAAAATAAAATAAAATAATATATATATATATATATATATATATATGCAAAATAGATATGGGACAATGTATATGTGATTTAACTCGTAATAAATGTGATATTAATTGTTGTTGTGATCCTGATTGTACCAGTGAAATGAAATATTTTTTCACAGGAGAATGTCTTCCAGAAGGACCAGAAGATAAAGATAAACCTATGTGTTCTAAATTATTAAAAAAAGTTCATAATCCTAATGTTATTGTAACAGATGATTATGATGGTAGTGGTTCTGCTGTTTTATGTATTGTTATGGATCATAGTAAGTATAAATAAAATAAAATCTAAAAATGAAAAAAAAGATGAAAAATAAAAAAATAAAAATTAAAAAATAAAAATAAAAAAAAGTATTATATTGTGTATTTATGATTGATTTTTCTTTTTTTATTTATTTATATATAAAAAAAATTTTTACTATATATATATATATTTAATAAAAAGATCCTGATATGGGTTATTTTTATGAAAATCCTGGAAGAATTGAAGATAAAACAACTTTTATTAGTCAATTTAAACGTTTGCAATCAACATTTTCCTATAGTGATAAAAGTTTATCTTTAATTTTACCACAAAAAAGTTATACGGTAAAATCTATTATTACAATAAATATTATATATATCAATAAATAGATAAATAAAAATTAACAATAATATAATATATATAATAAATAATTTAAATATATATATTTATATTTATTATTATTATTATTTATATTATTATTTATATTATTATTTATAGCTTGGATCGCCTATTATTATTGCTAATAAAACTCAAAGTACATATTCAAAAAGATCAGATAATAAAAAAGAAATAGTTTTACAATCTTATGCTTTCACTATACCAAAAAATACAGAATCAGGATTTTGTGATACATTTTCACCTATATGTATGTTAACATAAAATATATAATAATAAATATAATTATTAATAACTAATTAATTATTAATAACATTAAATAACATTATAAAAAAAATTAAATAACATAACTTCTTAATCTTTAATACATATATATTATATATATATTATATATGTTAAGTATTTTAATGGATATAGAAACAAAATGTACAAGAAGATATTCTAAAACGAAAAAAGAATTCACTATTGATTATTATAAAACAAATGAAATATTATTTATTAGAGTAAATATTATTTAAATATTATTTTATTTTATTTTATTTTATTTTTTAAATTTTTCTATATTAATTGATTTATAATATTTATTGATTAAAAAATTAATTATTAAAAAAATAAATAAATAAATAATAATATAATATATATAATATGGAATATATGAAAAGAACCCAACAAACAAAAAAGAAAAATTAAAAAAAAAAAAAAAAAAAAAAAAAAAAAACCATTAAAAACTTTTCAAAAATTAAAAAAAAAAAAAAAAAAAAAAACCAAAAAAAAAAAAAAATAAAAACTAAAAATATAAAAAAATATATATATATAATTATATTATAATATATAATTAAAAAATAAATTTTTTAAAAGATCCTTTAAAATAATCATAAAGTAAAACAAAAATTTAAATGAACAAATGAAAAAAGAAAAAATAAGATAAAATAAAATAAAAATAAATGAACAATACAATAAATTTAATTTTTTTTTTCTTTTTTTAAAATTAAAAAAGAAAGGGAAAAAAAAAACTTATACTTATTGTAAAAGAAGGTAAAAAAAAAATAATTTTAAAAAATTTGTTTTTGTAAATAAGTAAATCATCAATATTTTGTTTATAATAACAATTGTTTTTTTTTTTTTTAAAAAAAAAAAAAAGTAATAATTTAATAGTAATTTTTAATGAATATCATATAAAAATAAAAATAATAATATAAAATCAAACCAAAAAAGAAAACAATTTCAAAGAAAAACAAAAATTAAACAAATAAACAAAAAAAAAAAAAAAAAACAATCAAATTAAAACAAAAATTAAATGATATTAATGATATAATTAATAAAATTAAAACAATTTAATACAACAGCGTTTATACAAA
>MCFG01000753.1:0-10874 GCA_002104895.1 Anaeromyces robustus | reverse complement strand
TATGAGTAAATTTTTTTTATGTTGTAGTTGAAATATGGTATCTTTTGTATTTCAATATCTTATTTATTATTTTATTTATTTTATTTTAATAATTTTTAAAAGTCCTTCCTTTTTCTTTTACATTTATTTAATAATATTATTATTAATAAATTTTTATATTTAATATAATATTAATAGTATATATAAAATATATTATATAATATATTAAAATATAATTTAATATATAGTATAAATATAATAATATTATATATACAAATAATTAATATATAAATATTTTAATAATATTAATTATAATATATAAATAATATATAAACTATATAATTTTAATAATTAATAAAATAAATTATCAATATAAATATAATCAATTATAATATATAATTCGACTATATTAATAATATATAAAAATATAATAATTTGAATAATTTTTAAATAAAATATTTAGTAAAAATATAAAAAATATAAAATATAAATATAAAAATTATTAATAAAATATGAATTTAATATTTAATAATTTTATTATTATTAAATATACTAATATGTTGCTACACATATTAGTTTCATATCATCTATTTTATATTTTCACCTGACAATAATTTTATTCTTTGAAGAAGTTGTGTTTAATTCTTTCATATTAAATAAATGTATTAATTACTAAATATATTAAATAAATAAATTATATAAACAAAATAAATTAACATAATTTATTTTTTATGTGCCTCATTGCAAAAATTTAATATGCGCCCCATATCATATTGCGAAATGGAGGGATGGATGGAGGTGCATTTCGAAAATTTGTATTTCGAAAACTTGTATTTCGTAAAGGGAGAGTTGTATTTCGAAAATTTGTATTTAAAAAACTTGTATTTCTTAAAATGGCTTGAATATTTTTTATTTAAAGCCACTTAATTTCATTAAAAATTAAATAAATAAATAATAATTAATTAAATAAATAAAGTTGCAATTTACAAAAAATTTTAAGTCACGTATAATTACGTGGGGCGTATATTGATTAATTTATAATTAAATTTATTTATTTTTTATTAATTTTATTTATTAATTTATTTATTATTTATTTTTATTAATTTTTATTATTAATTTATTTATTATTATTTAATAATTTATATACTTTACAATTTATTTATTTTATAATTTATTTATTAATTTATTTAATTATTACATTATAATGCGCCATTTTTTCCGAAATGCACTTTTACGAAAGATGGAGGTGCATTTCGAAAATTTGTATTTCGAAAACTTGTATTTTTAGAATTGCCACAGATAGGACACGATTTAACAAAATTCTTTACATCTTTAGAGAGAGAGGGCCACCAATAGTTTCTTGAGATTAGTTCAAGGGTTTTAGTAATCCCAAAGTATCCTGCAACCGGAGAATCATGACAAGATTTTAAAATATCTAAGCGAAGGTCAGAAGGAATGTAAATTGATTGATCAAAAAGGATACCCGAAGAGAAGGATAACAGGTTTACTGTTGGTATAGGTAAGTTTTCCTTGGTTGGTTTTTCAAAATATTGCTTAACTTTGATAAAAAAGAGATCGTTCTTATAAGATTCTTTTATTTTGTCCTGTAAAGTTGATTCAATTGTGATTTTAGAAGTAAAACAAAAATTTTCAGATTTTAAGACACATTCCTCGGGAACAAGTTCATGATTATCATAATCAAGGCGGCGAGATAAAGCATCAGGCTTACCACCGCGGTTCCCAGGGCGATATTCAATCTGAAAATCAAAGCGAGTGAAAAACATGGACCAACGAATCAGTCTTTGCGATAGTTGTTCAGGTTTTTTGAAATATAATAAGTTACGATGATCTGAGATAACTCTATTTTTTCTTTAGCTCCTTCAAGGTAGTATCTCCAAGTCTCAAATGCAACTATAATCGCCAACAACTCTTTGTCGTAAATAGGGTAATTACGTTCAGTTTGGGACAACGCTCTTGAATAAAAAGCAATAGGATGGAGTAGATTGTCAGATGGGTTCACTTGGGAAAGGATGCAGCCTAAAGCGAAATTACTAGCATCTGCCTCAACGATAAATTGAAGGTTACGATTAGCGTGTATAAGAATAGGTGCAGAAGTGAAAAGGGTTTTTAACTTTTCAAAGGAGTTATTAGTTTCAGGGGACCATTTAAATTTGACACTTTTTCTAGTAAGAACATTTAAGGGATGGGAAATATCAGCGAAATTTTTAATAAATCTTCTGTAATAGTTCGCAAGTCCAAGGAAAGATTGTTCTTCCTTCATTGATTTTGGAATGGGCCAGTTCAATATAGAATTAATTTTATTAGGGTCCATTTTTAATCCCTCAGAAGAGATATAATATCCTAAGAATTTGATTTCAGATTTATCAAACTCACATTTTTCAAGTTTGATATGGAGGTGGTATTTTTTAAGACGTTCCAGAACCAAACGAACGTGTTGATGATGTTCGGAAAGAGTATTTGAAAATATGATAATATCATCTAAATAAGCGAAAGTAAATTTATTTAAATAACCTTCCAGCACGGTATTTATCATTCTTTGGAAACACGCAGGAGCATTTTTAAGTCCAAATGGCATTACTCTATACTCAAAGTGTCCGAGGCGACAAACAAATGCTGTTTTATATTCATCTCCTTTGGGTATTCTAATTTGATTATATGCTGAACGGAGATCTAATTTCGTAAAAATTTTAGATCCCGCGATTCTATTAAAAATTTCTTCAATTAGAGGTAAAGGAAAACTGTCACGAATAGTAATTTCATTTAACTTACGATAGTCAATACACATTCGAAGCTCACCATTTTCTTTTGGAGCGAATAAAACAGAGGCACCGGCAGGAGACTTCGAGGGCACGATAAAACCATTTTTTTAAGTCCTCTTTGATGTTGGATTCTAAAGCCTCATCTTCTTTTTCTGTGAGTGGGAAGATATGGCTATGGAATAATTTCGAATTAGGGATCAGATCAATACAGCAGTCAAATGATAAGTGTTCAGGTAAAATTTTCTTGTTCAATAAACAGCTCTTTGAAGTCAATATAAAAGAAAAGGATAGAAGGATTACTGGTGTTAGCGTTCGCAGCTAGAACTGGGTTTGAGTCCGGAGTTATATCGACGTGATGATTACCAACAACGGTAATATTGAATTATTATAAGATTCAAAAGATGGATAATAAACGGAGTTAATATTGGTTGGACCTGAGAAATCAAAAGAACTAGAAAAACCAGGAAGACTAGAAGGACTAGAAGAATCAGAAGAACTAGATATATTGTATTATTTTTGGTTGAAGTATCTTTATTGATATTAACTAAACAATGTCTATTACAATAGTCCGACGAGAATAACAATGTATTTTTATGGAAGTTGATTACAGGATTGTGTTGATTTAAAAATTCTCGTCCAAGAATACAATTGAACGTTTTATCAAATTCGATGATGTAGAACTCTATGAATGATTTATGATTAATAATTGTAAGTTTAATTGGAAGGCTTTTTGCGATAATCTTACAACTGTTACCATTAATTCCAGTGATCTTTCCCGATGCATTGTTCCAAAAGGTCAAAGGTATAGATTTTTCTTTTGCATAAGTGAAGTCCATAAGGTTTAAATAAGAACCTGAGTCAACGAGAATAGTGGCTGAAATTGATTTCTTGTTTAAGGAAAACATTCCTTTAACATTTCCATCATTATCAAGTTTGCATGTCTTCTCAAAGGAAGCGACATTTGCATTGTTTTTCTTATTTCGTAAAGGGCAATTAATAAGGCGGTGACCAGAGTTCCCACAATATAAACAAAGACCTTCTTTAATTCTTCGGTGTCGTTCTTCAGCGGATATCTTACTCGATTTAGTAGGGCCAGAAGTGGTTGAATAGGAGTTAGAATTATTGCTTTGATTCTTGGATGGTAAGTTTCTATTTTTATTTTGATTTCTTGAGCCTTGATTATTCCAATGGGGTGTGAGTTTATTAAATCGTTCGAGTTGTTTATCCAAGCGATTGGCAATAATCATCATTTCTGTAACGGAACGGTGGTTCCAATATTACAATTGACACCAAAATCTGAAGTAAACACAAACAAAATAAAATTTAAAATAAAAGATACTTATTGCAATATCAGAACACCTTTCCTTTGTTAACCTGAAAGGTCGGTGTCGAGATATATATATTAGTAAGATTTAGTTTTAAGTTTTATTTTATTTTTATTTAAAATATGTTTTATTAGAATTTAGTTTTATTAATTATTAAAAATTAATAATAACTAATCTTTGTAGTATTTCAAACTACTTATGAATTAATTATTACTAATATATATAAAGTTATAAAAGAATAAAAGCACAAAGAAAAATATTTTAACTAAAAGTTTTACACCTATTTATACTTTTTGCGGAAAAATAGTTTTAAAAATAAAAGTTCATAAAAAATAATAAAAATTGCTAGAAACTAAGATATTTTGATATAAAATGAATCTCATAGAAAAATAAAGAAATATTATATAATTTTTTCTTAAAGTTTCTAATTTTATTCCATGTAATTCTATAAAGAAATACAGAAATAAAATACAGAAACAAATACAGAATAAAATACAGAAATTTATAATAAATAAATTTAAAATAAAATTTTTATAAAATTTGGAACAAGGTGTGAGTCGAACCCAGAGTGTTCTCCCAGATGGTCATAGTTACTAACCACTAGACCATGGTTACTATTTTACTAATTGAGGGATTCGTTACATGGTCCTCCTTCAGGATTCGGATACCAGACGAATCTTAAAACTAGGCTAAACTATACTAAGAAAATTTTTAACTAAATTTTAAACTATACTATATAGGTGTAAAAATAATATAATTTGATATTAATAAAAATACATGAATATTAATAAAATACATGAATATTAATAAAGTTTATATGATATTGATAATAATAATAAGTGAAACTAAACTAAACTAAACTAAGATTTTAAACTAATAATAATACTAAGTTTGATAAAAAATATTGATAAAATAGGTTTAATAGTTGAGATTCATTATTTAAGTTTTTCTTTTTCATTTTGATTTGTTTTTAACAAAATAACAGGGTAAATTTTCAGGTGGTTTATCTTCATAAGGGAGGTATGCATCAACTTTAAATTCTTTAAATTTGTTGTTTTGTTTTCTTTTGTATTTAATTGATTTTGAATAAAAATTTGAATTTGATTTATTCTTATTATTCACACTCTCCTTCGAAAAGATTGGATTATTGGGTTTTGAAAAATTAATATTTTGAATAGGTTGATTTGAAGAATTTGATTTTGAGCAAGAATTAGGATTGCCAGAGGAAACAGATTGATTACCAGATTTCAGATTATTACAAGAATTATTATTAAAAGAATCGTTACTAAGATTAACAGAGTTACAAGGAGAATTACTAGAGTTAACAGGATTACAAGAATTTGTACTAAGATTAACAGGATTATTACAAGAATTTTTTCTAGGAAGTACACAAGAGTTAGAAACATAAGTTGGTTTATTATTATTTTTCAAAGGTTGTGAATTAATTGATTTTGTACGTTCTGAGTGGAAACAAGAAGTATTACAAGAAGGTTTATTGCCAGAGTGATTATCAAGATTATTATTATTTTTAGAATGAGGTTTACAAGATTTATCAGATTTTGTATTTTGAGAATTCGTCACGAATGAATTTGGGAGTATTAAACAATTTGAAAGACAGTAATTTGAATTGAAAGTTATTTCTTTAGTTGTAAAATTGATAGAGGGATTGTGAGTTACGAGCCAATCTATTCCAAGAATACCACAATACGAAGGTAGATCCACAATATAGAATTCTGTTTTACAAAGGTGATTTTTATATTTCAACGAGATGGGAAACGTTTTACCAAAAATTGTTTGATTTCCGGCTACTCCAGAAACGGCAGGAAAAGTAGAATCAGAATCAAAAGGAATATTGTTTTCTTTAGCAAAGTGTATATCCATAAGATTTAATTGAGAACCTGAATCGATGAGTAGTTTAGCATTGCAAGAAGAGTTTAAAGTTTGTAGATTGAATTCGGCAACTGGAGCATTCAAAGATGGATCATCAGAAAGTCTAGGTCTTGATTTTGGTTTGGATTCTGGATTAGAAATAAAAGCATTGCTGGAAGAGGGTTTATTGTCATCTTCATTCACTTTATTCTTTAAAGGGCAATTATTAACTTGATGGTTTTTTGATCCACAGTAGAAACAAAGATGTTCTTTTCTTCTTCTTTCTTTTTCTTCACGAGTTATTGTTTCATTAGATTTATTCGAAGCAAATTGAAAAGAGTTAGTATGACGACCAAAAGAATGATTACTTGAATTATTTGATTTAAAATATTGATTATGCGTAGAAAGTCTTAAATCTATACGAGAAGCTATGGTTTGAAGAGAGAATAAGGATTGTGGTCCAGGAAACATTTCTAAGATTCTAGTTGCAATATTGTCGTTTAATCCTGCGAGAAAAGCATCCATTTTAGCAGCTTCATTCCAAGAAGAGTCATCTGCATATTTATTGAACTCCAGGATGTAGCTTCTTACATCTCCAAGACGTCTCTGTTTAATGGTTCTGAGCTTTTGGTTTGCTATGAAGGTTGAATCATAATTTCCAAAGGTAGCTTTAAACTTGGATATAAACGCTTCATAGTCATCTAAACATGGGTCCACATTTTCAATTAAAGTTGCGGCCCAATTCATTGCAGAACCGTAAAGTCTGGAAATGATGTATGCAACCTTAACTGGATCTTCAGAAAATTTTTCTGGTTGCAACATAAAGACAAGGTTCATTTTTGCAAGAAAGCCTTTAAAGAAACGACGGTCTCCAGCGAATCCATCTTTGTACGTAACATTTAAATTGAAAAAATTATCTTCGTTTATCATTGTTGTTTTATTTTTGGTTTTAACTAAGAATTCAAATTGTTTATTAAGGTAAATTTAAATTTTAATTTCGCTTTTTATGCCTTACAACTTAAAAATAAACCGGCAAAAGCTACTAACTAGAGGTATATACTAGACCTCGAAATAAATATTAAAACTATATAATTAAAGTCGCTTCACCTTCACGACCAACCTCCAGCCTTCGGTGACTGAAGTTCCTTATTTGCCAGAGCTTACGAAGATATTGAACTTGAACGTCCGATATTGCAGTGCTTTTTATCACACAACAATTCCTTCCCCCAAGAAAGCGTGCTTTTCACACTACCCACTTTTATCAATACCTAAGTAACTAATTGACTATAGTTTCTTAACCTACTAGAAACTAGTTACTTACGCCAAACACTCTGTATATGAGCTCTAAACGCTCCTAGTATATTTTACAAATAATTTACCTTAAGAATTAAATAGATATTTAATTACACAGAAGTTTACAAAGATGTTTTTCTTTTAATAATTTTTTCTATTTCACACTGCTGTTCTTTCAGTTTATCAACTTACTCGAGCTGAATGTAGGACTTACGTCTGAGCCTACCAGCGAGGGCCAATGTGAAACTCGAAATTTAATTATAAAAGAAAAAAGACAGTATAAAAATAAGGATCCTCAGAATGATTCTCCTTATTAAAAATTTTATTAAGTTTATAAATATATATTTTTTTTTTTTTTTTTTTTTTTTTTTGACTAGAAAAAATTTTTTTGAAAAATAATTTAATTTATCTATTCTATAATTTATTCATTCACTTAATTTTTTATAATAATTTATTTAATTTATTAATATTCATTCACTTAATTTAATTTATTTAATTTTTTTAATTTAATTTTATTAATTTTCCGAAAATATTACTGGCAAGGTAGTACAAAATCTTTTTCAAATGCTATGGGGTACACTATTTTTATCTTTGGGTAGTACAAGGAAAATTTTTCAAAATGTTACACAAGGAAAATTTTTTAACTATTCTAGGGTGGTACAAAATTTCCAATAACTAAGGTTTCTAAGTAGTTCAAAGGCAATTCAAAGTAAAGTAGCTAAGACTAAGGAGAGAAACTAGGCGGTAGTTCTAAGAACTTGGTTAAACTAAGGACGGGTGGAATCTGGGTGCTTTATTTTTTTACTTTATCAAGAAAAATTTTTATTCGAGAAGGATACTTGATAGGATGGATACTAGAATTATTCAAGAAAAGTAGACAAAGGGTAAACAAGAAGTAGACAAGACTAAGACAAGACTAAAAACTAAGGATTATACAAGGTAGATAACTGGTAATCAAAAACTAGGATAGAAGTATTCAAGGGATTAGGAAGATTATTACTAGAAAAGGTAGTATCCAGAGACTAAGAAAAAGTAATATTCTAAGATTAAGACTAAAGAAAGTAATATCCAAAGGTAGTTCTAAAAGGCGGTAGAATCCAATAAAAGGTAGAAACTAAAAATTGGTAGCAGATTCCAAAATTTTCGACACTAAGGTTCCAGGCGGTGTTTCTTTTGTTGGGTGCTTTTATTGTAACGGAACGGTAGTTCCAATATTACAATTGACACCAATATTGAAAACGTACACGAAAAGAAAATAAAATAAAAGAAAGTTAATTATACTTTGTAATATCGGAACACCTTTCCTTTGTTAACCCGGAAGGTCGGCGTCGATATATATTAGTATAATTTTAATTTATTTTTTATTTAAAATTTGTTTTATTAGAATATAGTTTTATTAATTATTAATAACTAATCTTTGTAGTATTTCGAACTACTTATGAATTAATTATTACTAATATATATAAAGTTATAAAAGAATAAAAGCACAAAGAAAAATATTTTAACTAAAAGTTTTACACCTATTTATACTTTTTGCGGAAAAATAGTTTTAAAAATAAAAGTTCATAAAAATAATAAAAAATTGCTAGAAACTAAGATATTTTGATATAAAATGAATCTCATAGAAAAATAAAGAAATATTATATAATTTTTTCTTAAAGTTTCTAATTCTATTCCATGTAATTCTATAAAGAGATACAGAAATAAAATACAGAAACAAATACAGAATAAAATACAGAAATTTATAATAAATAAATTTAAAATAAAATTTTTATAAAATTTGGAACAAGGTGTGAGTCGAACCCAGAATGTTCGCCCAGATGGTCATAGTTACTAACCACTAGACCATGGTTACTATTTTACTAATTGTGATAAAGAATGAAATTTATAAAAATATAATTAATATTTGCTGAATTTCAAAAATATTATAAAATTATTTAAATATAAATTATAAAATATTTAATTATTTAAATAATATTTAATATAAACAAATTATTTATTTTAACTATTTAATGTTCTTAATTTTAATAAATTAATATTTTATTTATAAACAAACTTAAAAATAAGAAAATAATATAAAAAGAAAATGAAAAATTAATATTTTTAAAAATTGTTACTAATTATCCATAAAAATTAGAATAATAATAATAATTAGAATAATAATATTTAAAATAACTACTAGATTAATAATAATTAAAGATTATAATAACAAATTTTATAATGTTTTTAATAACTAGATTTTAATATTTTTAATACATAAACGAGATGTATTAAATAAATTTATAATTTTAATAAAAATAATTTTAAAACTAAAATATTAAACTTAATAAATTTCTTTTAAATTTATAACTAAATATGATTTAGACAATCATATATTTGAACAATGAAGTTATCACTTTCTATTTAATAGAATTAAGATAATTTCAACATTGTTTCAATGGTGGAGAATCCGGGCGAGATGTGGATTACTTTCTACGGATGTGGATAATCCTCTAGCCTTTTAGCCTTTTTGATCTACTGTGTAGCTAACCTTTAGGCTTGGAAAATATATAAGCAACCTTATATATCTACCTTGTTCCCCAAAAGCAAACTCACAGACTCTCTTTGAATAAAACAACAAGAATAAAATACAATAAATTAACACATAATAAATATTATTATAAATTATATAATAAAAAGTAGATTAAATGTGGAATATGCCTAATATTCCCAACAGTTAATCGAATATATAGTTATACTAGATGTGAAGTTATAATTACTCCCAACAGCTAGCCAATGACTATATAATTATATAAAATAATAATATTTAACAATTTAATTATTACCAATTATAAAAATTTAAAACCAAATATATTACACCATATATTAAAATATATTAAAATATATTGTTAAAATATAATATAATATATATTTACAATAATATATATTAAAAATTTAATGTCAAATTTATTCAGAAATAACCCATATAAAATATTTTAAAATATTTTTACTAATGTTTCTAAAATATTAATTATAATATTAGGTATTCTATAAATATTATAATAAATCAAATTAAAGCCGAAAATTCTATAATATTAAATATTCTATATAAATAATATTATAAAGCCATAGCAAATAATATATGACAAGTTTCTATTTACAATATTATATTACAAAAGTTAATTACAATGAAGAATTAATTAATAAAATCCATAAGAAGTAACTTTTAAATGAAACAAAGCTCTAAAATATTTACTGAGAAGAATAGTTATAGAACAAAATATAATAATTACTTAAGAGAAATCCCCAAAAATATATTAATTGTGGATATACTTAAAGAAAGAAAATAAAAAGAACTTTAAATAATAATTAAAACTAATAATATTTTATGAATTGTGGATAATATTATTGTATGAACTTATAAAGAATTAATAATGAATACTTAAAGTCTTAACTCGGAATATAAAATAAATTAAAAATAAATTAATGGAAGACATTTTAATAATACAAGCTCAACAGTTTTATTAAATTAAAACAAATAAATAATAATTAAAAGATAATTAATTTTTATAAATTCCATTCTTTATAGAATATTTTAATAATCAATAACTTCATGGGTCGAAGTTTATACTTAACCGCCGAGGAATTG
>MCFG01000752.1:0-11102 GCA_002104895.1 Anaeromyces robustus | reverse complement strand
TTCAATATTTGAAAAGCTGACTACTTTTATTATTTTTGTTAAATAATTTATTCAACTTTTTATCATTTCCAATAAACAATATTTTTAATTTTTTATTTTTTTTATTAGTATTTAGTAATTTATTTAGAGATGATTTTCAGATAGTATTTTTAATTATTTTATTAATAATAATATTTACAAATGTAGATAATTATATAATTTTTTTTTTCTTTTTTATTTATAGCTAATTGGTTTTTGGGCAAATTAAGAATTTATTGAACCTACTATGAATAAATTTTTAAATAATTCATTTTTTAAAAAAAAATATATATATATATATAAATATTATAAATATTTGTGTTTTAAATTAATTTTTCTTTTCATTTTAAATAAAAATATATAAAATTCTAAATTTTATTACTAAATGTTAAAATAACAAATATTAATAAAATAGTAAAATAAATTTTATAATTTAAAATTTTTATTATAGTATTCAATAAAACTAAAGAATATAATATTGTTATTGATATTTATAAAATATAAACTATAAAATATAGATATTGATAATTTAAAATAAAACAACTATAAAAAATAAAAAATAAAATAAAAGTAAAAACCAATATTAATAGTGTAATTAATAAATAAATAAATATAAATAAAGTTTTATATTATAAATAAATTAAATAATCAATTATATTGTCATTATAAAACAATATATTGATTTGTTTTTTGTATTGAATTACATATATAATAATTAAATTACACAAAGTAATTAAATATTATTTCTTATATTAAATAATAGTATTATTTTATTTAAACGATGATGACTAAAAAAATAAAAATAAAAATGAAACATCAACAGCTAAAAAAATAATTTATTAAAATATTAATAATTACTAAATAAAGATAATTAATATGTTTATTGATTGTTTCTTTTTTTTTTTTAATTTTCTTTTTTTAATTTTCTTTTATTGTATGGAAAATAAAAAAAAAAAAAAATAAAAAAAAAAAGAAAAAAAGAAAAAAATATAAATATTAATAAACTTTTTTAAAAAATTTTTATAAAAAAAAATAAATATTATAAAATAAATAATTACATTATAAAATAAATACTAAAATACTTTGTTTACACTTTATTAAAAATGAAATCTATCATTCTATTTTTTTCTTTAATAATTGTTGTTAATGCACTTTCTAATGCATTTTATAAAAGGGAAATTTATGATGGTGATGATGAATTCATGGCAATATATACTAATACAAGTGAAGAATGTAAAAAGGAATTAGAAAAGAAAAATGATATAGATATATGTGTTCCATCAGTTGATAATCTTGCTGAAAATTATAAAGAATCCTGTCCAATTTTTAAAAGTGATAAATGTCAAAATGTTTATAAGGATATTATGAGTGCTATTCCAAGTTGCAAAAATGATCCAAAAGTTGTTGATTATTTCACTAATGAACTAATGAAAGTCAGTATATAAACCTTACAAAGTTATTGTTATACAGATGAAAAAGGTGATTTATGTCCATTAGGTACAGCTGTATTAATAGATAAAAAAAAGAATCATTTCCCAAAAAAATTGTTAATGATTCTTGTCACTCAAAAGTTTGTTCTGATGGTTTAATTGAGTATTTTGAAAACTTAACAGCATATGCAA
Organism: Anaeromyces robustus; assembly: GCA_002104895.1. Classification (NCBI taxonomy): domain Eukaryota; kingdom Fungi; phylum Neocallimastigomycota; class Neocallimastigomycetes; order Neocallimastigales; family Neocallimastigaceae; genus Anaeromyces; species Anaeromyces robustus. The sequence continues at coordinate 9,462 of MCFG01000752.1, read as the reverse complement.
AATCTATTAATGAAGACGAAGTGTATTTATTTGAAAAAATGCTTGACTATTTGAAATCTGAAGAATGTAAATCTTTAATTGGTACTAGTGATGCAAAAATTCTTAAGGTTGGAACCAATTTCCTTGTTTTTTTAGTGTTATTATTAATTTTGATTTAAATTTTTTTATTATAATAAAAATAAAAATAAAAATAATAAATAAATCTTTAAAATATGATTTTAAATAATTATAATATTTATTTTAAATATTAATAATAATAATCAATATTTTGAAAAATTTTTATTGTATATAAAAGTAAAAATATAAATAAAAGAAAAATAAAAATATTAATAAATAATAATCTATATCGATATAGAATTCTTTAATTTTATTAAATTTATTTGTTAATATATATATAAAGATAAATAACCTATTCTATAAAATATATTTTTTTAAAGAAAAAAAGTTTTTTTTATTATGTTCATATCCACATAACTAACAGATTTAAAATGCAAGTTTTTTAGACGTAAAACAGGTAAAAAAATTTTTTTATATATTTTATAGTCCAATTAATTTATTATTTAATTTAAATTTTTAAAAAACTAAAATAATTAAAATTTTATTAAAAGGAATATTTTTATTAGTAAAAAGAAAATTAATTATATTTACCTAATCATTTTTATAAAATTATTATTATACATTCATATTTATATACGTTTTTTTTATATTTATATAATATATAATAAATATATGTTTATAAAAATACTACTTTAGTTTATTTAAAATACTAATTATAAAAGAATGATTATGTAAATATCATATTACTTTATAAATATTGAAATAAAGAAAAAAAAAAATCACATAATTTTTATTTTTGTATTACATTGCTTTTATATAAAAAAAATTAATATATTTCATATGATATTAAAATTATTATAAAAAAAATGTTTAATTTCTGAAATTAATAATTAATTATAATTAAATATTATAATTTCTAAGATAAAAGAACTAATAACAAAAGTTTTAATATTTAATTCTTTAATTTCATCATTAATACGACAACAACAACAACAATATAATAATAATAAATAAATAAACAAATAAATAAATAATAATAATAATAATAAATAAATAAATAAATAAATAATAATTATAATAATAATAATAATAATAAATAAATAAATAAGTAATAATAATAATGATTATAAGAATTAAGTCATAATAAAATCTTATTTATTAAAAATGTATAATACTTATATTTAATATTTAATATTATTTATTGAATAATATTATTCAAGAAAATTCTAAAAAATTAATATTAATATCCTAATGTTTAATAACTGTCAAATTTATAACGAACAAACTACTTATTTTTCATTATATTTAATAACATTGATATTGACTTCTACATCCTTAAATAAAACTATTTTAATATCATGAAATAATAAATATATTTATTAATTTTAATATGTCATAAATAATATATGTGATCTGTTTATCTGAACCATTATTGAATATATATATATAATTTAAACTAAAATGTTAATTTTCTTATTCAAAAAATAGCCTAACCCACAATATTTGTCTTTTTCAAATGTTTTTTTAATTAAAATAAAATAAATTTGATAATTCTTATGTTATTAATTATGTGACATGACAAACAAAAACAATTATGGTTTAGCTAAAAAAATAATAATAATAATAATAATTAATAAATTATGATTTATTACTTGAACCTTAGTCAGGTAAATAAAAAGAAGGTCTATTTTACAAAAAAATAAATAAATATAAATAATAAAAAATAAATAAATAATAAAAAATAAATAAACAAATAAATAATAAATAAATAAATAAATAAATAAATAAATAAAATATATATACTTTAATTATTTAATATAATTAATATTATTGGTTACAATATATAAAAATCAATTTGAATATATACATAAGAAAATTAAAATTTTGCTACTATAATAGTTTTTTATTTTTATTTTTAAAAACAAATAATAATAAATTATTAATTAACAAATATTTAATTTTTTATTATTATAATAGAGAAAAATAATAGTAAATTTAACAATTATAATTATTATATAATTTATCTAGTTATGTTTTTTAATTATATTTTATTAAAAGCAATACATTTATTTAAATATTTTATTATTATTATTACTTTATTTTATTTAATAATTTTATTTTATTATATATTATTTTATTTAATATAGATCTTTTCAAAAAAATATAAATTTAATAAATTTCAAAATGTCTGATTTTGAAGATGATGATGATTTTATGGTAATAATATAAATTATTATTTGGAATTTCTAATATTTAATTGAGGAAAGACAACCAAAAAAAAAAAAAATTAAAAGGAATTACATTAATAATATAAAATATATCTTTTTACTATTAACAAAACAAAGAAAAAAGAAATTTTATATTTTTTCACTCATTATTTATGTATAATAAAGAATTAAACTTAATTTGACAGAATGGATAAATCATTTTTTATATATATAATTGAAATTTATATACTTTAAATGGAAAAATAATTAAAAAAAGAAAATTATAAATGGAATCAACAATAAATTTCATTTTATAATATAAAAAAAAATAAATTATTTTAAAAATTTATAAATATTTATATTAATTCATGGATATAAACAATAAAAAGATAATTTTAATAATGTTTAACATATTATGATGAAAAATATAAGAAGAATTCGAATATATATTAATAGTAATTAATAAATAAATTTAATTTTTATTTATTATTATATTATATATATAATTTTATAATTTTTAATAATAGGTAGAAGATGATGAAGAATATGATTTCGATTTTGAATATGACGAAGATAATGAAGAAGAAGAACAAAATGTCGATTTAGAAAATAAATATTATAATGCGAAAGGTATTTTTATAAAGTTTGATAAAAAAAAAAAAAAAAGCAATTCATAATTATAACTTAATTTATTTAACATATTATCTTTTTTTTTTTCTTCAAGTATTTAAAAATATACATTAAATTTCTTTTTCATTTTTTTTTTTTTTCTTTATTTTTTTTTTAATATAATGAAATTTTATCAATTATATATAAATCAATTTTAATGAAATTTTAATAATATAATATAAATAGCTTTAAAAGAAGATAATCCAGAAGAAGCAATTAAAGAATTTCAAAATGTAATTGATTCCGATACTGAACAAAGTGACTGGTAATTTTTTATATATTTTAAATAAATATATACATTATATTTAATATGTGTATAATGATATTACATTATTCAAAGAATTTTGAATAAATATGTAAATGACTAAATAATTATGTATATTGATGTTTGGTTATTTATCTCTAAATTATAATAAATTATATTTAAAAAAATTTATATTTATATTATGACTTACAGGAGTTTCAAAGCTTGTAAACAAATGGTTAAAGTTTCATTAAAAATTAAAGATTATGAAGGAGTATATACCATTTTTTAATTATAATAAATAATGTTTTTTCTTTTTATAAATAACTCGAAATATATATATATATTTCAAATTAAATATATAATTAAAAACATATCATTATTTTTTTTTTCTAATATTTTTAATTATTATTTTTTTTTTTAAATAAAATAATAATTTACTATAAATAAAGGCCATTAAATACTATAAAAAATTATTAAGTCTATTAAATATAGTAGCAAAAAGTTATAGCGAAAAATCTATTAATAATATTCTTGATTATGCCTCAAATTCAGACAGTATTGAATTTTTAGAACAATTTTATGAAATTACTTTAAATAAATTAGAAGAAACTAAGAATGATGTGAGTTAATATTATAATTAAATAAAAACTGAAAAAAAAATAATAAGAATTGATAATTATATATAATATATATATTATGTTGTATTATTATTTATTTATTTTGTCATATATTTTTTACTTTATATAATCACGTATCTTATAAACAGAGATTATGGCTAAAAACTAATTTAAAATTAGCAAAATTATTACTTGATAATCGTGAATATAGTAAATTAACTAAGGTAATTGATCAATTACATAAAGCATGTGAACAAGAAAATAATCCAGATGGTCAAGGTACATTACTTGTTGAAGTTTTTGCTATTGAAATTCAAATGTATACTGAAATGAAAAATACTAAAAAATTAAAGGTAAAAAATGATTTATAATAATTTATAATTTATAATAGTATAAGTATATAATCAATAATAATAATTTTTATTTATTTATTTTTTTTTTTTTTAATATAAATAATATTATTTTATAATTTTAATATAATCTAGCCATTATATCAACAATGTCTTAATGTTAAATCAGCTATACCACATCCAAGAATTATGGTAATTGTTTAATTATATTTTATTATAATATGTTATATTTTAGAAAAAAAAATTTTTTTTTTTATATTAAATTATTTTTTATATTATTATAGGGCATTATTCGTGAATGTGGTGGTAAGATGCATATGATTGAAGGTAAATATTATTAATTTAGATATATGTTTATATTATTATTTATTTATATATATTTATATTTATTATTCAATAATAATAAAAAAAAAATTAAATAAATATCTTTGATAAGTATAATAATTATAATTAACATTATTATTATTATTATTATATTATTATTATTATTATTATTATTATTATTTACTGATAATTAATATTAATACTTTATAGGTAAATGGAATGATGCACAAACAGATTTCTTTGAAGCTTTTAAAAACTTTGATGAAGCTGGTAGCCCTCAAAGAATTCAATGCTTAAAGTAAATAATTTTTATTATTATTATTATTATATAATATAAAATTTATATATATATATAAATACTATATACTATATTGAAAATATTAATTACTTTATATATATATATATACATTAATATTTATAGATATTTAGTTTTAGCAAACATGTTATCAGAATCAGAGATTAATCCATTTGATTCACAAGAAACAAAAACCGTAAATATTATAATAAATATTAATTAATATTTATTAATTATATTTTTCTTTTTTTATTTTTTTTAATCATATTTTAAATATTTAAATTTTTTTTTATCCTTATAAAATATTAGATATAAAAATGATAACCAAATAGTAGCTTTAACTAATTTAATCAATGCTTATCAAAGAGTTGATATAGATGAATTTGAAAGCATTTTAAAGAGTAAGTAAATGTGCTAATATACATAATACTGATAAAAATAATTAACAAATAGATATTAATTAATTAATAATATTGGTTATTTTACAATAATAAAAGAGAAGTGATATATAATATATATTTCTATATTAATTGTTTTATTTCTTTTTATATATACTATATTATATTTTATTATATTTTATTTTATTTTAATAGAAAATCAAAGTACTATTATGAATGATCCATTTATTCGTACTTATATGGATGATGTTATAAAGAATATTCGTTCACAAGTATTAATTCGTTTAATTAAACCATATACCAGAATTAAACTTTCATTTGCTTCAAAGGTTAATATATATATATATATATACTTATTTTATTTCTTAATTTAAAATATTACTATCATTATTTTTTATTTATTTATTTATTTATTTATTTATTTATTTATTTATTTTCGAATATATCTATAATATAATTTTTTTTATATAATATATATATTTTAAATATAAATACAATAAACAGAAATTAAATATAACACCACAAGAAGTCGAAGAATTACTTATAAATTTAATTTTAGATAAAAAAAATTAATGGTTATATTGATCAAATAAACCAAATTTTGGAATTAGAACATGAGTACGTATATATATATATATAGATAGATAGATATAATCAATTATACAGTATTTTATGTATATAATTTTCATTTTAAATATAACAATTCAATATTTGTTATTAATTTTAATTTTAAATTTTTTTTTTCTTATAATTTTGATATAATAGTAAACAAAGTATCAATTATTATCCAGATATTGGCAAATGGAGTAATAATGTAGAAAAATTAATAAAAACATTTGATAGAAAAATGGATTAAAAATAATAAAAATATTAATCTCATAATTGTAATTAATAATAATTGAAAATAATTATATAAATTCCAATCATTTGTAAATTTGGTTTTATCATCATTATAATCATCATCATTTATAATAACAAAACAAATTACAGTAACAATTAAAAAACCAATAAGGATAATAAATAAATAAAAAGAAATTAAAAGTTTAAAACAAAAAATAAAAATAAAAATAAAACAAAACAAATAAACTAACAACAAATAAATAAATAAAAAAGATTTAAATTTATAAAAAAAAATTATTTCATTAGATTAACATTTAATAAAATATTATAAAGAAATAATTATTATAATTAATAATATAAAAAATTTAGTTGTAATATAATAATTATTTTAATCTTATTAATTTTATAAAATAATGACATAAAAAAATATTATTGTAAAAAAAAAAAAAGAGTAGTTATTAAAATTAATTACTATATAATTTTTAATATATATATAATATAATTAAACCAAATAAATAAATAAATAAAAAATATGCAATTAAAAATAATGAAAAAAAAAAATAAAAAATAAAAAAATGTATGTAATTTTTTTTTTATCATCATTATTATTAATTTAATGAATATTTTAAATTTATTTGATTAATTATTTTTTTTTTTTTTATTTCATTTCTTTTTTTATTATAAATATATAATATAAAATAAATATATAATATATTAATTTTTTATGAGTTTTTTTATAAATAAAAAAATATTATATTCTATATTTTTACAAGTAATCTTTGATGATTTATTATTATTTTCGTTATATTTCCTTTAATATATAATTTATTTTATTTTATGATTATATATTATATTATATATATATAAGTAAAGAAAAAAAAAAAAAAAAAAAAAAAGAAATAATTGTATTTTTTATTGAATTATTATGAAAATATAAGTATAAAAAATACATTTGATAATTTTTATTATTTTATTGAATTATGAAAAAAAAAATTAGTATAAAAGATATATTTGATAATTTTAACAATTTTTCATGCTTTCATATATATATATATATATGCATTATTTTAACTTTTTCATATTGTTACATATATTATATATAAAAAGAAAGAAGTTTGTAAACGCTAATATTGCATAATTTATATATCTTTATATTGAAGAAAATGATATTTTATTAATATAATGAATATTTTATATATACAATTGATTATTTGATTATCTTCCTTTTTATTTATCTATAAAAATATTTATATTTTATTTGAATTTTTCTTTTTCTTTTTTTTATAAAAATAACATGTTAAAAATACAAAGAAAAAGAAAAAGTTTGTATATATATTTGTTATTTATTTATAATATATATGTAAAAAAAAAAAAATGTGAAAAATTTTTTTGAAAAATTATGTTAATGTACTAATTTTTGTTAGTAGAATTATAAAAATAAGAGGTTTTTTTTTCTTTTCATTTTATTGTTTATATAAATAAATAAATTATAAATAGAATAATTTTATATACATTATAAAATCTAAAAACAACAATAAATAATATATATATAAATTAAGAGGTAAGTAATAAATTAGTTTTTTTTTTTTTTTTATGTTTATTTCCTTGAATTTTTTATGAATTTTCATTTCTTAATTTTAAATTTTGTATTTATTAAATGTAAAAAAAAAAACAATTGTTTAAAGAATTTCAATGCTAAATTTTATTTTTTTATTTTTCTTTTTATTCAATATTGATACTATAATTTCTAGTAATTTTACGAATGTTTTCAACTTGTTCTTTACTAGAATTTTCCCATAAATCAATTGTATTTTGAATATTATGAATTATATCATCTTGACTACTTATAACTTTAGATTGTTCTTCAATTCTTGAAGCTTGTACTCTTATTCTATTTTTCACATTGTTGTTTTTTTTTGATTTAATAATTTATTAGCTTCTATTAATTCATTTAATTTATCACTTAGTTCATCATTTTCTTTTAATAATTTATCATTTTCATTATTTATATCTTTCATACGTACTTCTAAATATTTATTAGTATTTTCTAATGAAAAATATTTTTTTCTTTTCTTCTGTTAATTTTCTTTTAAGATCTTTAACTGTTTTAGTTAATTGAGCATTATTACTTTGTAATTGTTCTATAAAAAGAATTATCATCACAAAGTGATAAAATATTTCTAGCTAAAGTAGCAATATCATTTGACCAATCCTTGATTTGTGAATGTTTCCTTTCAATTTCATTTGTGTCCATTTTGTTCGTTTTTTTTTTTTCTTTATTTCTTTCTTTTCTTTTATTAAATAACTAAATAAATTTTTTTTTCTTTAATTAATTTTTTTTTTTAATTTTTGCTTTTTTTTTTTTTTTTTTAATTAATTTTTTGAAAAATTTTTGATTTTCTAGATATGCAAAATAATTTAATAATATATTTATTTAAATTAAAAAAAAAAAAATGTTTACCAAATTTATAAACAATATTTAATTAATAATTTTCAAAAAATTTAATTAAAAAAAAAAAAAAAAAAAAAAAGCAAAAATTAAAAAAAAAAATTAATTAAAGAAAAAAAAATTTATTTAGTTATTTAATAAAAGAAAAGAAAGAAATAAAGAAAAAAAAAAAACGAACAAAATGGACACAAATGAAATTGAAAGGAAACATTCACAAATCAAGGATTGGTCAAATGATATTGCTACTTTAGCTAGAAATATTTTATCACTTTGTGATGATAATTCTTTTATAGAACAATTACAAAGTAATAATGCTCAATTAACTAAAACAGTTAAAGATCTTAAAAGAAAATTAACAGAAGAAAAGAAAAAATATTTTTCATTAGAAAATACTAATAAATATTTAGAAGTACGTATGAAAGATATAAATAATGAAAATGATAAATTATTAAAAGAAAATGATGAACTAAGTGATAAATTAAATGAATTAATAGAAGCTAATAAATTATTAAATCAAAAAAAACAACAATGTGAAAATAGAATAAGAGTACAAGCTTCAAGAATTGAAGAACAATCTAAAGTTATAAGTAGTCAAGATGATATAATTCATAATATTCAAAATACAATTGATTTATGGGAAAATTCTAGTAAAGAACAAGTTGAAAACATTCGTAAAATTACTAGAAATTATAGTATCAATATTGAATAAAAAGAAAAATAAAAAAAATAAAATTTAGCATTGAAATTCTTTAAACAATTGTTTTTTTTTTTACATTTAATAAATACAAAATTTAAAATTAAGAAATGAAAATTCATAAAAAATTCAAGGAAATAAAAAAAAAAAAAAAAAAAACTAATTTATTACTTACCTCTTAATTTATATATATATATTTATGTTGTTTTTTAGATTTTATAATGTATATAAAATTATTCTATTTATAATTTATTTATTTATATAAACAATAAAATGAAAAGAAAAAAAACCTCTTATTTTTATAATTCTACTAAC
>MCFG01000751.1:0-11113 GCA_002104895.1 Anaeromyces robustus | reverse complement strand
GAAGATTTTGAAAATAATATATATTACTTGATGCTTAACGCTTTCCTTGATGGGTGTTATGCATTTGATAAACTAGATATTAAGAGGGAACGGAGATGGTGGCGTGGACAACTTTTCAAAGGTTCACCCGAGTCTCCTGTTCCGTATATTGTGGGTCTGTCGCATTTTCTTACTGTTGTCATGCCAATTGTGAATATTTCCTTTCGGATTCTTCTTAATTGGTATAATAACAATAAGAACACTCCGGGCGGCTTCAAGGGCGTCGACGTCGAAAAGATAAGGCATGGAATTTATTCCGACACGGATTCGAATGGTATCTCATTCGTTGAATGGGAGAGGTTAGAAGTTTAACTTCTTTCCTTTTTTTTTATTTAATATTTTAATTTGATTAATATCTGTAATAAATTTTATTTATTTTTTGTATCTTTTATTACTTGTATTTAATTTACATTTCATGTAATATTTATGTCACATGTATGTTTATTTTAAATTAATAATATAAATAAAGATTAATCCTAGTCTAAAAAAAAAAAAAAAAAAAAAAAAAAAAAAAAAAAAAAAAAATATATCATTAATAGTTATTGTTTTATTTTTATTTTTATTCTTTTTATTCTTTAAATTTTCTTTTTTAATTTGCCTATTAATATAAAAAGTTAAAGGATTTCTAACATCGTCTGATTCTTTTTTAGCTGTTGAAGTAGATGAAATTACTTGTCTATATAATGATGCTATATCTTTTTTTTTGATTACTTGAAGATTCATTATTTATACTATTAGAAGTTTCATTATCATTATCAAATAAAGGTCCTTTAATGAAATTAATTGATTTATGCATTAGACATTTTATGAATCTTGAATCTTTAAATCCTTTAGTCTAAAAAAAAAAAAAAAAAAAAAAAAAAAATTAGAGAAGAAAATTTTATGATATCATACCTGTTGTCTGTAAAAGACAACATATATTATTCAAAAAATTCAAAACCAAACCCTCCAGTATTATTAATTATTATCTATAATATTTAACTGATTTTTTATTTTTTTTTAGTATCATTTTTTTTTTTTTTTATTATGTGTATATTAATATTTAAGCTCAATAAAGATGATGTACGAATTGTGTGTTATATAAAAAAAAATTATTATTTAATATAAATTAAAAAAAAGTGGTATACAAATTTTTACAAATAGAAAATTCTTTGATTTTTTTTTTTTTATAATATTTATTTTATGTTTGTTACATATAAAAAAGATTTGATTTCTGTTTTTAGTTATATACTACTCAGTAAAAAGCAGTTAATATGTAATTCAATTTTTTAAATTTTAAATATATATATTAATTTTTTTTTTTTTTTTTTTTTAAATGCCATATATTGCTTATAATTTAATATTAAGCATCATTTCATACATTAAAATAAAAAATATCATATGAAATAATAAACGTTTTTTTTTTCTTTTCTTTTCAAATATTCATATAAAAAAGTAACTAAAAAAACTTTATTATATTATATTATATTATATTTGAATTTTATTATTATTTGTTAAATTATAACTTTAATCTAGTTAAAAAAATAGTAATTATTTAATTATTATAATAAAGTTAATAATGTTATAATTAAATATTAAATATGAAATTACCTTAAAAAATTTCAAAGGTAATTTCATTATTTTTTTTTATAAAAAAAATTATAAAAAACCTTAAAAATTTTTTAATAATAATTAATAGTAAAAAATTAAAATATTAATGAATCAAAAACTAAATATTCAATAAAGTTATTAAAAATACTTTTTTATATAATAATTTTTTGAAGAAATCAGTTAAATTTTAATGAAAAAAAAAATACTTGGTTATATATATATAAGTTAATATATATAAGTTTTTTGTTCGTTTATAATTAAAAATAATTAAATTGTGAAGTATTTATTATTAAGGAAAAGAGAATATAGAAAATTTTTTTTATTATTTAGTAAAAATAAAATAAAATATAAAAAAAAAAAGATGGCATTATTTAAAATAAATAAAAGACAATTTCCAAAAATGAGGAAATGTTTATGCTGCTTTTGTTTTTCTTCAAAAATATCAGCTTATATCAGTACCATTTTTATGATGGTATTTATTATAAAAAATATATAGGAATAGTTTTTTTTTAATAAAATTTTAGTAAATGATATAATATATTCTAATATATTCCTTTTTTTTTATTATTATTATTCTAATTTATCAATTTATATATATATATATTTATCAATAATTTATATATATAATTATAAAAGATATTTATTACTTATCCTCTTATAAGAAATATATTATTTCATGAGGATTCATATACTCTAATAGATCAATTTATTCAAACTTTAATAATTATATGTCTTGTATATTTATTAAATGGAATTATTAAGGTAAATTATTAGTAATACAATAATAACAATAAAAATAAAAAAAAAAGTTATATATAATAAAATAACAAAATAACAAGATTAATAGAATAATGATAAAATTATTATTATTAATATTTTCCTTTTTTTTTTTTTAATATTAATATATATAATTATTATAAAGGATAATATATATCATATGGAATTATTTAAAATAATTTTTTTAATATATCTCATTTATAGTGTTATATTGGTTATTTTTGATTTTTTCAAATATTTTTATAGTAATACTTACCTTGAAGTAATGTTTAATCAATATAAAGAATATTTTAAAAATAATGATGATAGTTATAATGAAGAAGAATTAAATGAAGTAATAAAATATTTATCAACTATTTCAATAACCTTTGATATTTTCATATTATTAATAAAAGTAAATATCTTTTATATTTATTTATTTATTTTCAAACATATTTCATCACATATATATATGAATATAAATTTTAATAATTCAATATTTTTTATTCTAATATAAATAATTATTTATATATATTTAATTGAAAATATAGATATATTATTATTTTGTTACTGTTTCATATATTGAAGATATCGAAGAAAGTAAAAAGAAAATAGATTATTATAGAAATGCATAAATAATATATATATATATAATATAGTATATAATATATATATTATTACTATTATTTTTTGTATAGTTAATTATTTAAAATAGCAATTTTTTTTCCCTATTTATTCAACAATGAATAAAATAAATACAGATTCAATAGAAAAACATATAATATGTCTAAAAATATATATTATATTTGATATATAATATAATTTTTTTTCTATTAATTTAAAAGATCTATTATAATAATAAACATATTTTTGTATTATAAAAAAAAAAAAGATGTTATTGTTATTATTATTAACTTTTTATGAATTAATGAAAAATATTTTTTATTTTTTATTTTTTATTATTTTTTACAATTTTTAATCTTTCATAAAACTTAAATTTCATTATAAATTTAGGTTTTGAAACAAATAAATAAATAAATAAATAAATAAAATAAATATTAAAATTCCAATTTTTTTTTTTTTTTTTTTTTTTTTTTTTATAAATAAGTAAATAAATATAATAATGCATTTTATATTTACAATAATTAAAAGAAAGAAATATTCAGGGAAGAAAAAAAGATTTTAATATTTCAAAAGAAAATAAAAATTTGACTATTGAAAGATATATTGGTAAAAAAAAAAACAAAAACAAAAAAAAAAAAAAAGTGAAACATAAAACGAAACTATGGAAAATGATAATAATGATAATATTAATAATGAAAATATATATATTGAAAATTCATCAAATATAAATGAAAAAAATGAAAGAAATAGTCTTTTGTTAGAGAATGATTTAAAATCATCATTAAATTCTTTACAAAATCATTATAAATATGGTTTTTTTGAAAGTGTTATTAATGGACCTCGTGGTCCAGATGTACGTTTACATCGTTATCATATTATTGTTGGATTTTTGAAATTATTTTTACTTATTTTTATTACAGCTGGAATCGTTTTATTAACCGTTATTATGTTATGTATTACTATTAATGTGGGATATGTTTGTGTTCAAATTGATAATGTTAATTCTTATATTCAATTAATTTTTTTCTCCTTTTATTTTAATGCTTTATATTCAATTATACGATCTTTATGGAGAACTTATTTAAGATTAATACATACTATATTAAATTTAAATCTTGGTGCTAGTATTCATGATATTTTTATTAAAAGAGTTTTAGGTAGATATATTAGTAAATATATTGCTTCTTGGACTTTACCTTCTAATTATGTTAATGATAAAACTCTTTCTATGGAATGGTATGAAAAAATAAATATGTTAATTTTTTGTATTTTTCTAATTATTATTTTATTACCTATTCCTTGTATTGCTCTTTTTTATGGTTATTGGAGTGTAGTAGGAACACTTTGTTTACTTTTTGTTGGAGGTGGAGCTATAACGATTGTAGGTTTAAATATTTTTTCACGTTTTTTACTTTTTTTGAAATTTTTTAGAAGATTAGATGAATTATATTATAATGCTCCTTCTTCTTTCAATCGAAAGGATCGTATCAATAATCAAACCTATTATTTACGTTTAATTTATTGTACTACAAATAAATATACTGGTAATACAAAATCTTTAAACTATGTTTTAATAAAATTAATTTGGATTTTAATTGATATTACTTTAGCTGCTTTTGTTTTTGGTTCATTTGATCCAGAAGTTGCTAAAGATTCAGTTGTTTTAGAAATTATTACTATTCTTATTCCTCTTAAATATCGTAAACCTATTTATCAAAAACTTTATCACTTTTTCGTAAAATTAAATATTATTGAAGAATGTGATAATATGAAAGAAATTGAAAATAATAGTAAAAATAAAATAAATGCTGAAATCATAGAAACTCATCAAAATTATATGACATTAAAAAGAAATTCTGTTAAAGGTATATATAGGGATTTAAGTTTTATTGATTTCAATAAGCATAATAATAGTGATCATAATCATAATTTTAATTATTCTGATACTTTTTTACATATTGCTCCTTCCAATTCCAAAATTACTCCTAGTAAATCTGATAATTTTTTTAATATGACAGTAACTATCGATAATAATTATTACATAAACAACAACAACAACATCATCAATAATAATAATTTTATTAATAATAATTATATTAATAATAATAATAATAATAATAATAATAATAATAATAATAATAATAATAATAATAATAATAATAATAATAATAATAATAATAATAATAATGATAATGATAATGATAATAATAATAATAATAATGATAATAATAATAATAATAATAATAATAATAATAATAATAATAATAATAATTATGACTATAATGATGATAATGATGATAATGGTAATGATAATACTCCATCTGAGACTGAGATGTATATAACAGATGAAGAAAAGACAGAAAATGATAGATTTTATTACTTATTATTATCTAAAGATAATCATCTTCATTGTAAAGTTCTTACAACGTGGAACATTAAATCACTTATTTCTTGGAAGCCATGTTTAACAGTTTTTTTTACAAGATGTGTTAAATTTTTTATTGGTATTGGATTTATGGCTGTATTACATTATTACAGATATTCTACTGATTCAGATAATGAAACTACTAATAATAATCTTTTAATAGATCTTACTACTCATATTTTTTTCATTGTTTTATTATTATGTCAAGATATTTTATTTGTTATTCCTGCAAAATTTTTAAATATCTCAATGAAAACAAGAAAATATATTTTTATTATTTTATTATGTATTGAATTAGGTTTTGTTATAGTGACACGTATTTATATTACTAATAATTATATTCCTATGGCATTTATTATTATTGCTTATGCTAATTTCATTGTTCATCCAGATCCTCGTTATACTTGGGATGATGAAAAAAAGGAAAGATTAACTTTATTTGATTTATTTAAACCTGAAATTAATATTAAATCTAAAGATTCTGAAAATAATAATGAAAATGATCAATCTCAATCACAATCTCAATCACAATCTCAATTACAATCTCAATCTCAACCTCTATCTCAATCACTATCTCAATCTCAATCTCAATTTCAACCTCTATCCCAACCTCCATCTCAATCTCAAACAAAAGGACAATCTCAAGTAAAAACTCAAACTCAAACTCAAACTCAAGTACGATCACAAACTACAAAACCTAGTAGATTTGAAAATATAAATAATTCCTATAGAAGTAATTATTATAATATATCTGTTAGAAGTCAATCTAAAATTCAAAATATAAATTATAATAATGAAAATACAAGCCAAGAATCAAGTAAAAAAAATATCATTAATAATTCTCGTTATGCAGGAAATGTATTAAATAGTAAAATAATAAAAGATAATGAAAATAAAATTAAATTATATAATTTAATACAAAATGTTAGAGAAGAAATACAATATAAACGTCATAAACGTGCTCGATATAATAGTGGTCTTATATTAATTATTACTGCATTAATGATTATTATATCTATTGTTATCGGTATTATGTTAGCAGATGATTCAAAATTATATTTAAATCAAGAAAATAATAATAAAGGACTTTTTAGTAAACAAAAACCTACTATATGTCAATGGACAGGTAATGGTATATCAATTAGTGAATTTTCTGCTTTAGCTTATGCTTGTTATTATGATACCATTGAAGATATTAATTATTCTTGGTTATATGGTAAACCAAAAACTTCTACTAATGAATTTATTATAGGGGATAATAGTATAAATTCTAAATCTGGAGTTCATTATGTTGATTTTATTAATGAAGAAAAAAAAATAATTGTTGTGGCTATACGAGGTACTCAAACTATTGAAGATGCTTTTCAAGATGTTTATATTTGGAGTGCATCTGCTTTATTACAACTTTCTGGATTTTTTGGAACATTTATAAAATTTTGGCCAAGAGATACTATTGCTTTATTAGTTAAAATTATAGTGAAACAATTTACAAATTCAAAACTTTTATATTGGAAAGATGTTGAAAAACATGTTAAATATTTACAAGATAATAAAAATTATACATTATATTTAACAGGTCATTCTTTAGGAGGAGGAGTGGCAGGAGTTATTTCAGGTCATTTAAATATTCCAGCAATTACTTTTTCATCACCTGGTCTTGGTTATTCTTATAAAACTTATGATATTGAATTAGATAATTTAATTAATAATTATGTTAATATTGTACCAATGTCTGATCCTGTACCACTTTTAGATTCTCAAATAGGACAAATTCAACATATACAATGTTATACTGGTGAACCATTATCATGTCATCGAGTTTTTAATACTATGGATACCTTAAATAAAATGTGTGGTGATGTTTCTGTTTATAGATATTGGGATAGTAATGTTGATAAAAACTTTAATGGTGAACCTGCTCATGTTTTTAGCTTTTTAAAATAAAAAAATATTTATATATCAAAAATTTAAGTAGTGATTATTTTAGTATATTATATTATTATACATTAAAATAAAAAATATAATTTAATAATAAAATTAAACTTTATATAATAGATATTATAATAAAAATTTTTAAAATTATTAAAAATGGAAGAATATGTAAAAAAAAAATAATAATAATAATTAATTTTATTAAGATAAGTTTCAATATAAAAAAAGAAAAGTATAAGAAATAAGAAAAATAAGAATAATAAGTAATAATAAATAAAAAAAAAAAAAAAAAAAAGAATTTGAAAAAATAAACAATTAATATATAGGTATCAAATACCTTTTTATTATTATAATTGTAGTTATATATAAATAGATATATTTATACATATATATAATAAAAAAATTATAATAAAAAATAATGATAAAATATATAAAATGAATAAAAGTGAACAAAACAATATATATATAATTTTCATTTTTTTTCTTTTCAATAGTTTTATTGTTTTATTTTTATTTTTATTTATATTTTTTTTTTTTGTGTGTGTGTGCATGTTTTTAATCATTATTTACATTAATTTTTAAAAAGTATATATATATTATATGAAACATATATGAAAGATTACAAAAAATATAACAATATATATATAAATTGTTAATAACAATAATTATTTTATATCCATAATACTATAATAAAAATGAATATCATCTATATATTTAAACTTGAAATGTTAAAAAAAAAAAAATTTTTTTTTTTCATTAATTATTATTCTTCATAGCCCATTCTTTTATAGTAATACCCGGTCTACCACAAACGGTTTGAACATCATCTTTTACAATTAATTGATTTGTCATTTTTTCTTCACTAGCTAGCTTCATTGTAATAGCGGCACTTTCCATATAAGCTTTTTCTCCCCATTTCATTGTTTCAATATAACTTTTAAATCCATCAATATTGAAAGGTTCTAATACAATTTCTTTTCCGTAAGCTTCACTTAAGTTTTTGGCAATATCTTCTGATGTTAATAATTCAATACTTAACCAATAATCTTTTCCATTATGTTTCTCTGGACCTTCTACCAATACTCTGGCAACTACTGCCCCAATATCCATAGTACTAACATAACCTTGCTTTTTACCACTCCAGTTATCGTAGTAATAACCAGTAGTTTGAGGCTTCTTCATTTCTTCTGGTGACCAAATGACATTTGGATGAACATTTGTCCAGGCTAAACCACTTTCACTGATATATCTTTCAATCATAACATGCCAATTAAAATGAGGAATTAAGTCGGTAGCGCCATTGAAAACACCTAAATGAACAATATGACTGATATTTGCTCTCACACAAGCATCTATAAATTGTTTACTTTGTATTATCATTTCAAGTGTGTATCCCGTTAATAAGAATACACTATCAATGTTAGTGAGAATGGCATCAAAAGTTTCTGGTTGATTTAAATCTACCTTAACTACTTCATGACCTTCTTCTTGCCATTGTTTGTTTTTTCTGGGGAACGAGTGGCTAATACCATTTGAAAATCTGGATGATCTTTTTTCAATCCTTTAAGTTCATCTACTACTTTTGAACCTACCCTTCCGGAAGCACCAAGAACAAGAATACGTTTTGGTTCATTAGGATTTTTATTTTTTAAAATATTAGAACTTAAATATTTAGAATAGGAATTACTAAGTAATTTTCTAGAATTTACTTTATTATTTCCTTTAAAATAATCGGTTTCCTTAGATAAATAGTCAAAAAGTGCATCAATATAATTTTGAGGATTTCCAGCCTTTTCAATGGCAGAAGCAAAATTATCCTTTAATGATTGTTCCATTTATTTCTTCTTTTTTATTTATTATAAAATTAATTTTAAAATTTATTTTGAAATTTATTGTGATAAAAGGGTTTTTGTACTACTTTTATAATAAATATTTAAAATAAGGTTTTTTAAATATAATTAATAATATTAATTAACCTTCAAAAGAAAAAAAAAGTTTATTTTAATCACATGATATAAACATGTGTATATTTAATAATGTTATGAAAAAATATAAGTAATACTAAATGAAAAATATGGAAATTATTCATTAATCTAATAATTTTTATTATTGGTGGAATTAAATCCGCGGTATTTCTTATAATGAATAAGAACAAAATAGAAAAAAATGAGTAATCAAATTATTAATGAAACATTAATCATCATAATACTACTTGTAAAAAGATAATGTAATTGAAAATAAATTTTTTAAATTTATTTTCTTATTTCTATATATCAAGTATATAATAATTACTATAATAGTATGATAGAATTATTATTGTATTTATTAAGAAAAAAATTATTTTTTAAAATTATTAAGATAATACTTTAAAAAGAATTAAATTATATTGACAACGTAAAAATTAAAGTCAATTTCATAAAAATAAAAAAAAATTTGGGATTACTATAAACATGAGGACTTTAGGATTAAAGAGAGTATTTAAAGATTTTGTTAATACATATAAGGTTTCTATCCTAGGTGTTTCATGCTACTATTATGGTATTTAAAAGGCTTTCCCTTACAGGTGTTATCTACTCAACATCAAGTATTACACCTTTGATTCCATTAATATTGATACATACGTAGTCTTTGGTTAATTCAATATTGGAATTAAGAGGATTTACAGTCCACTATACCAATGATTTAAAACCTCTGTGAGGAGGAAGCAGTTCTGTTTTGATGCTCATGGTAAAAGGAGAGTAATTAGGAATTTATAGAAACCATACTCTAGCAGAATGTAATGACAAAAGTGAAGCGGCGACGTCGAATCGATATACTATATAGTAATTTATAGAAACCATACTCTAGCAGAATGTAATGACAAAAGTGAAGCGGCGACGTCGAATCGATATACTATATAGTATTTCCTTACATTTACACTTGTAGTGTACGTATGGAATATAGGTACCCATATGATAGTCTAATTCTTATTTTTTTTTGTATTTTAATATATGAGTTTTATTCAAATATTAATAATACACATCACTTTTATATTATCTTCTAATAATTATTATTTAACATTTATTTTTGTATTTATTTATTTATTTATTTATTTAAGATATTTATTTATAATCATATCATAAAAGTAAAAATTCCTTTCTTTTTCTTTTTATTTTTTAATAATTATAGGGTTAAATTTAAATCATTTTTATTTGATTAGTTAATTAATATGGATATATTTACTTTATAAAATAAAAAAAAAATAATAACAACAAATTTAACATATTAATAATCAAAATAATAACAGAAAAAAGTTCATAATTGTTGAATTATTATATTTGTTTTAAAATTCAGTTTTTTATTTCACTTTTGTATAATGATTATTATTTTCTTATTATCTGTATTTTTATTATTTGTATTTATTATTATTATTAGTTTTTTTTTTTATTTTTTTTTTCTAAAAAAGTCTTTCATGCAACTTATAATTAATTAATTTTTTTTTTTAAATCAATAATGGTTCAATTAAATATATCGATAAAGATTGTATATACATGGAATAAAAAACTATATCTATGTCATTTTCAAGTAAAAGAACATATTGAAATAAATAATTATTAATTGACATTTAGGCACTTTAAATGTAGTTTTGAATTGGATTAAAGATTAACAATAAATTGAATTTAAACTTCTTTTACTATTCTTTTAACCCTCCTGACATCTTTTTACCAACAAATCAATATTTAACTTTTAATATAAATATCTTAACAT
>MCFG01000750.1:0-11116 GCA_002104895.1 Anaeromyces robustus | reverse complement strand
TGGTGCCAAAATACTGATCTTCCAATTGAATATTTCTGGTTTGATAAAGTTGTTGTTATTGATGCTCCAAAGAAAGACGGTGATTGTGGAGTTTTCCCAAAAGATTTGAACCATACAAGGATAAGATTGCTGATGCTGAATTACTTATTATTAAGACTGGATATACTAAAGTAAGAGCCGAAGATACTAAGAAATATCAATATAATGGTCCATATTTAACTCCAGAAGTTGCCCAATATCTTATTGATAATTTCCAAAACTTCGTACAGTTGGTGGTGACTTCATTTCAATTGGTACTCCACTAATGATCTTGCTGCTAAAATCACCAAATTTTACATGGTTGTCACTCTAAGAAATTTTTTGATATTGAAGATATGGACTTAAGTGTTCTTTATGAAAAGGATGTTAAGGTAAACAAGGTTGTTACCGCTCCATTACGTATTGAAGGATTAGATAGTTCTCAAGTCACTATTATGGCTGAAATCGAAGTAGCCTAAATGATTTAATTGATTCAATAATGTTTAAAAAAAAAAAAACAACTTTTAATGTTTAATGTAAATAATTATATTAAATATTATTAATTTAATTTTAATCAAAAAATTAGAATAAACTAATTTTTATGATTATTATATTATATATATAGTAATATATTTAAAATATCATATATAATTGTAATATATTCAAAACTATCTTTTTTTTAAAAAAAATATATTATATTATATTGTAATTATTTGAAACAATTTTTTTTTTTTACAAAATATGATTTATTAATTAATTATATTTGGAAAAATGGTCTAAATTTAATACATTTAATTTAATAATATAATATATAAATATAGTATTATATTATTAAATAAATAAATGTATAAATAAATGTATAAATAAAGATAAAATAATAAATAAACAATAAAAATAAATAAATAAATAAACAAATAAATAAACAAATAAAATTATATAAAAAAAAAACTTTTTTTTTTATTTTTTTTGTTTTTGTAATTAATATAAATAAATTGTTTTGTTTAATTTTTTTTTTGTTACAAATTAATATAAGAATTGAATAGAAATAATTTAATAATAAACTTAAATTAATAATAAATTATGTAATATAATAATTATATTATTTTTGTACGAAATATTGTTTAATATTATAGAATAGTTGGAACATTAAATATATAAATATACAATAGAATATATAAATATTCAAATACAAACATTATAAATATATTTAATATGCAAATATATAAATATGTAATTTATTAATATATAAATATATAAATATATAAATATATATATATAGAATATATAAATATATGTATAGAATTATCTTTTTAATATCTTTTTAATTCAATACATAATTTAATACATAAAATGCATAGAATTCCCTTGACTTTATTACCATAAATGTTAATAATAAAAAAAAAAAAAAAAAAAAAAAAAAAAAGAAAAAGAAAAAGTTAAATTTATATCAATATTTATTTGTAAAATTTATTTGTTTACAAATATACCAAAATATAGCTATAAAAAGAAAAGTTAAAAAAAAAAAAAACTAAAACTAAAACTGAAAAAGAAAAAAAAGGTATAAATAAGCAATTAAATAAGTTAAATTATTATTGAATCATTGTAAATAATTTTATTTATATTTATTTTTTTTTTGTGTTATATTATGTTTATGTTATGTTTTAAGTAAAATATAATATAAAGAATTTTTTTTTTATAATATATTTATGATGGATACAATATTTAATAAATAAGTTATAATATTTTTATAAATGATAATAAAATTGTACTCATTATAATGTCAATTTTTTATTTAAATAAAAAATAAAAAAAAAAAGAAAAGAAAAAAAAAACGTTTACGTAATAAATAAAAATATATACGTAATAAAATATTGTACAAATATTTCAATTATTGTATTTTTTTTCTCTTTTTAATTAAAAAAGAGAAAAAAAAAATGAAATATAAATTAAAAAAAAAAAAAAATTGAAGAAAAAATAATAATAAATATATTAACTAAATAAATAAATGAAATATAGAAAGAGACAATAAATAGTAAATAAATAAATAAATAAATAAATAAATACAATCAATTATTTATATTTATTTAATAATTTAATTATTTATTTAGTTATTAAAATAAATATAATATAAAATATCTAAATGATTTAGTACAAAAAATAATGTAAATATTTAATAATTATATCACTTGTAAATAATTAATAATTATATCACATTATCACATAAATTAAATAAAAATAAAAATAAAAAAAAAGATAAAAATAAAAATAAAAATAAAATAAAAATATCTGTTGTTATGTACTAAATTGTGCTATACTATAAATATAGTTAACTATATTTATATATATAATATACACAATTTACACATATAATTTTTTTTTAACTAAAAATATTTTATAAAGATTATACATACTTTATATTTAAAATTTAAAAATTAGTTAATTTAAATGTTATTTATTATTATTATTATTATTATTATTATTATTATTATTATTATTGTTGTTGTTGTTGTTGTTGTTGTTGTTGTTGTTGATGTTGTTGTTATTGTTGTTATTTTATGTAAATATATATTTAATTAAATTGTAAATATTAATTATTATATTTTCATATTTAAATATTATTTATTTTTTAATAAAACCAAACCAATATATTTTTTTTTATTTATTTTATTTTTGATTAAAATTTACATAAAAAATATTTTAATATATTTTCTGTATTTTCTATTTTTTTTTCTCCTTTTTCTATGATTTATCTAAATTTTACAGACATTAAATAAAAAAAAAAATTGTTATTGGTATGATCTCACTAATAAACAAGGAATTAAAGGTAAAAAAAAAAAAAAAACTATGATAATAATATATATTTTATGATTATAAACATATTATTATGTTGGATTATGAATACCCTCATCTTAATCTAAGGTATCAAATGGAAAATACCTTTTACATTGTGGATATGTGTATATATAACTCGAAAATAATTTTTAAGAGTGGAAAAAAAAAGGTTTTCAAAAAAAGAATATCCTTCTTATTGCTCCTGTTGTCGACAAATAATCCATTAAAATATTAAATTTTTGATTATTCTTTATTCTTTCTTTTCTTTTACTCTTTAATTAGATGGCAATTCACTAAAAAAAAATTTCATCAATGACCTCTTTAATTTCATTTTTTGAGGTCAAAATAAGGAAAACTCTTCTTATGTAATACTTATATATCTTTTTCTTAGTGTATGAAAAAATATATCAACTACAAAAAATTTATCTAATTTTTTTTTTTTGGTGGAATTTCAAGTTTTTGGAAGAGCTGCACTTTGATACAATGGAAAAGGAAGCAATTAACTAAACAATTTTTCAAAAAATTTTTCAAAAGAATTTCCTGTTTCATAACTTTGTAGGAGGGGATTGGCTGATATTTTTTTGTTTAATAAAGACAATAACATTAATAGTAAATATGTAGCTTTTTGGAATTATTTATTTGAATGGTACAAATCCAACATTTTTCAAAACCAAGATCATTGATATCAAATTGATAAGAATATAATAATAGTATCTCGAATCGCAATAATTATTTCAATCAAAAGTGACCTTCAAAGTCTTTTTCTTTTTATTAGAAATGATGAAGATTTTACCCAAAGGAGAGTTTTAATAGATACCACACTATCTTTAATTCAGATATTACTTTTTTTTTCTTGTTTTTTATAATATTTTACCATTTAGAGAGGAGTAAAAATACTAATAATAGTACTCCTATACTGAAATTTTCTTTTAATTTCAGTAATTTATTATATTTTTATTTTATATTAAATATATATTATAGACTTTTTTTTTTCTTTAGATTAAATTTACTTTTTAATCTTTTTAATTTATTATATTATACATACTATAGTTAAATATATTAATAATTACTTATAATCAATAAAAAAAAAACATGAAAGTATATTCTCTTATTTTCTTTATTTAGTCTAATATATACATATATATAATATATAATATATAATAATACATATCTTTAGTTATAATAGTGATATTTTATATTGAATATTTTAATAATATATTTGTTTTTTTTATTCGATATATAATTTATTACAATAGAGTAAGACTTTAAAAAAAATAAATCTTATTTATTTAGATTCCAATCAGATCATAATATTCTTAATAAAAATTCAAATTTTCAAAATAAAATTTTAACGATAAAATAGCTAAAAAAAAAAAAAAAAAAAAAAAAAAAAAAAAAAGAATATTTTTTTTATTAAATGTTACTACTTTGCCGATTTATAAAATTTTTGTAATTTCTAATTATTAAAGATAATAATAATAATAATATTAAATCGATTCTAAAACGATGAAATTATTATTATTATAGGGATGGAAAATCATCATCATCTTATTTATGATAATAATGAAAGTTTGAATCTTTATTAAAAATGTTTTCCAATCAAATAAATATTCTTAATAAAAATTCAAATTTTCAAAATAAAATTTTAACGATAAAATAGCTAAAAAGAAAAAAAATTATTTTTTTATATCAAATGTTACTACTTTTCCAATTTATAAAATTTTTGTAACTTCTATTACTAAAGATAATAATAATAATGAGATTAAATCAATTCTAAAAGATGAAAATATTATTATTATAGGGATGGAAAATCATCATCCTCTTATTTATGATAATAATGAAAGTTTGAATCTTTATTAAGAATGTTTTCCAATCAAATAAAAATTCAAATTTTCAAAATTTTAACAGTAAAATAGCTAAAAAGAATTATTTTTTTTATATCAAATGTTACCACTTTGCCAATTTATAAAATTTTTGTAATTTCTATTATTAAAGATAATAATAATAATGAGATTAAATCGATTTTAAAACGATGAAAATATTATTATTATAGGGATGGAAAATCATCATCATCTTATTTATGATAATAATGAAAGTTTGAATTTTTATTATGAATATTTATTCCAATCAAATAAATATTCTTAATAAAATTTTAAATTTTCAAAATTTTAACGATAAAATAACTAAAAAAAAAAAAAAAAAATAAAGAATATTTTTTTTATTAAATGTTACTACTTTGCCAATTTATAAAATTTTTGTAATTTCTATTATTAAAGATAATAATAATAATGAGATTAAATCGATTCTAAAACGATGAAAATATTATTATTATAGGGATGGAAAATCATCATCATCTTATTTATGATAATAATGAAAGTTTATAAAAAAAAAAAAAAAAAAGAAAAATACGATGTAGATTTTAGATTTGATGAAAAATATTTTAATACTAAATAATATTTAGTAAAAAAAAATAAGTTAATGTTTTATTGTCTAAATTTATTTCTTGTTATAAAAGAGTTTTTTTTCCTTTCTAACTAAACAGTAATAAAACTTTACGTTTATTAGTTGACCTATCATTAATAATTTCTTTTTTTAGTTAAAAAAAAGAAAGAAAGAAAATAATTAAGTTAATATAAAATATAAAAGATAAATTATTATTACTAGGAAAAAAAAGAAATTATTAATGATAGGTCAACTAATAAACGTAAAGTTTTATTACTGTTTAGTTAGAAAGGAAAAAAAACTCTTTTATAACAAGAAATAAATTTAATCTATAATATTTTATATTAACTTAATTATTTTCTTTCTTTTTTTTTTTTTTTTTTTTTTTTGTATTTTGTAATATAAATTTTTTATATTGATGATATAAAATTTTGACATACTGATAAATTTTAAAAAATTTAAATAGAAAAATAAAAGAAAAAATTTCTTTTATAATAGAAATAAATTTAGATAATAAAACATTAAAATTAAAGTAACTATATATATATATCAATAATATAAATACTTTTTAATAGTATATTACTTGCTTCATACCAAAAAAAAAAAAAAAAAATTCAATTTTTTTTTTTTACCTTCATCAATTATTTTAATGTGTAAAATATCATAATTATAATTATAATAAAACTAAATAAAAAAAAGTATTTCTTAATAAATGTATAAAGATAAAATCTATTGACTATAAGAACAGAAAATGGAAGGAGATATTCATCAGTGGAAAAATTTTTTCTACAAAAAATTGTTTGTATTGAACCAGATCATATGAAAAAAAAAATGAAAATAAAAATAAAAATAAAAATAAAAATAAAAATAAAAATAAAAATAAAAATAAAAATAAAAATAAAAATAAAAGTTTTTAAAAAAAATAACATTTAAAAATCTGAAAATTCACAATTGTATTTCAATAATTCAAAATACTATTAAAAATGTAAAAAATTAAAATAATATTTATGATGCTGTTGATACTTGTTTTTTTATTTATTTATTTATTTATTTATTTATTTATTTTAAAATGATTTAATCTATAAACAAACATTTCTGATTTGCATGAAAAATATGATTTAAAAAATAAATATAAATATAAATGAATTGTAGGTGTTTTTTTTTTTTTTTTTTTTTTTTGATTACAATTTATTTTATTTATTTGAAAGGAAATATTAATTCTTTTTTTTTTTTTTTTTTTCTATTATTTATAAATAGTGTATAAACTCCCCCAGAAATTAATAAATTTATTTAATAAAATAGATAAGAATATATTTTTATATATATTTATTAAGTTCTCTTAGATATATATTTCATTTAGAATGTAATAATATAATGTATATTAATAATTGCCAATTCTTTTATTACTAAATCAATCATTATGAATATAGAATAAATAGTAATCATATCAAAAAAAAAAAAAAAAATTTTTTTTTGAAAAATATAGATTTAAACTTTTTAAATGAATATATATCATTGATTATTTCTCACTTTTATAGTAAATCTCAAATATTTTTTATACATTAAATATTAAAATTATTGAATTTTTACTATATAAAATGAATTATGAGTAATTTTTAACTGGTAAAAAATAAATTTTTTTTTTTTTTTATTTTTAAATTTTTAAATTAATAATATGTTAATAAAATATATAGTTCAAATAATATTTTCAATATAAAATATATTTTTTTTATTTAATATATACATAATTAATAAAAAAAATATTACTATTATTAAAAATATTATTAAAAGTATATTGAAAATATTATTTGAACTATATATTTTATTAACATATTATTAATTTAAAAAATTAAAAATATAAAAAAAAACTTATTTGTATTAGCAAAATAAATTAAAATATTTTGAAAAAAAATATTTTTTATATGCTAATTATTTATATATCAAAAATACCAATTTTTTTAGGTATTTTTATTAATAATATAATCTTTTTTATACTATTTAAACATATATATATATAATAATAATAATAACTTTTATAAAATTAATAATATTAAATTTTTGTATATATTATTATTATTATTATTATTATTATTATTATTATTATTATTATTATTATTATTATTATTATTATTATTATTATTATTATTATTATTATTCATTATTCATTATTATTAACAATTATTATTTGTTATTATTATTACTATTACTACTATATTATTAGATTATATTATCAATAAAAACACATAAAAAATGGGTATTTTTGATATATAAATAATAAAACATTTATAAAAAATAAAATGATTTATAAAATCGGCTTTATATATGTATATTGATAGAATATTCTATTATTCCATAAATATAAATTTATTGTATATTTTTTTTTTTATAAAATAAGGTTTAAATTTATTTTTTTTTTTTCTTAGAGAAAGAAAAAAAAAAGTATATATATGATTTTTCTTAGAAAAAGAAAAAAAAAAGTATATAAAGAGATGATTTTTCTTTTCAAATTTTTAAATATTATTAACTATAAAAAATAAATTAAATATAAAAAAAAAATTATTGTTTAGTATAATCAAAATGAAATTCAATCGCGCTTTATTATTATTATCTACTCTTGCTACTATTTATTGTAAAGAAACCACTACTGAAAAATGTGTTCCATTAAATGGTAAGGAACCTGCTCATAATCCATACCATTCATCATTAATTCAAGGTAGAGAAGTTGAAGGAAATATTAATGAAATTGTAACTTTCGGTCCTCCTTTTAAGCCAAGCAAAAATAGTTGTGGTAAAGTTAAAGGTCTCGGAGGATCAAAAATTACTTGTAAAGTAGAATATTCTGAAAATCATACTACCATATTCAACGAATTTATTCCAGATGATCGTTGTTATGATTTATCTTATGTATTACCTATTAATTTATCTGATGTTAATGTTTGGGAATGTACTACAAGTGACAATGAAGTATACTATAAAAAGAATATTGTTACTAAAAGCATGATTAATAAAACTTTATTACTCAAAGAATGTGACCAAAAATTAACTGAAGAACCAATTATTCCAAATCTTAATGATTTTTATTATGATTACAAACCTAATAAAAATACTTTCTTAAATACTTCAAAATATTTAAAACCAAATCAATATATTACTTCTTTAGATAAAGAATACAGTTTTGGATTATTATCTTCTGGTGAATTAGTTTTATGTTATGGACCAAAAGTAGATGATAAATGTGAAAGAATATGGACTAATGGTATGAATTATATCCCAAAGGTTATAAATAACAAAAAAATTAATTATCATTTCAAACTTCATCTTGGTGAAAATGGTCATTTATATGTTACTGCTAAACATATTTTTGCTGATTCACCAAAGGATCGTAAGGAATATGTTATTTGGGATTCATTACCAAAAGATTTACCATATAAAGTTGGTTATTCTGATGAAGAAAGTAGTTATAATTTATATATTGATAATGAAGAAATAGATTATCCACTTGTTAAAGTAATTGATGGTGCTGGTGTTGAAATTTTAAAAATTAATAGCGATTTTAAATATGAGGGTTATTCATTCTTAGAAGAATATGATAGACCATTAGCTTTTGATATTCCAAAGAATAAAAAAAAATTGAATTAAAAATAAAAAATATTAACACTATTAATCACAAATACTAAAAAAAAAAAAAAACTAGATATAAACTAGATATAAACTAGATATATAAAGAATTATAATGATATTATACTAACAATAATAATAATAATAATAATAATAATAATAATAATAATAGTAGTAGTAGTAAAAGTAAACTATGAATATTAATATAATAATTAAATATTAAAAATTAATATATTAATATCGTATTTTTGTTTATATTATAAATAATTATAATATATAGCGATTATATAAATAAATCTTAATTCTCTTTAATAATAAAATAAAATGAAACAAAAAAGAAAATTATGTATATTTACATAAATGTTAATAAATAATAATAAAAAAAAAATAAAAATAAAAAAATAAAAAAGAATACTAAAAAAAAAAAAAAAGTAATTATCTTAAAATTTATGTTTTTTTTTTTTTTTTTCCTTTTTTATTCATTATTACTGTTATTAATTAAATAATAATTAAAAATTAAAAACTATAAACAAAAAAAATAACTCTATATTTTATTCTTTTTTTTTTTTTTTTTTGTTTATTTTTTCATTATTGTATGTTTTCTAAAATCATAATAATTAATAATTAAATAAAGTATTGAAAAATAATGAATAATATAGTATAATTGAAACCTATATTATTCATTATTATGATTTTAGAAAACCCAACACTTAATTTACATTAGTGTTGTTATTCTATAATATTGAAACTTATCTAACTAAAAAAAAAATAATAAATTTAATAACTTATTATATTAAATTATTTTTTTTAATACAATTTTTTGTTTCATTATTTTGTTTATTATTTCTTGTTATACAAAACAAAAATATAAACAAAAATTATTTAATAATAGATATAATAATATAAAATACATTTTATAATAATTAAGTAGTTTGTTATTTTCTTTATTATTATTATTTGTTGTTGTTGTTGTTGTTGTTGTTTTATTATTGTTGTTGTTGTTGATGTTGTTTGTTTTCTTGTTATGATATATATATGTAAAACATTAAAACAAAATATAATATATATATTAGTTTTTTTTTTTTAGACTAAAGAAAGAAAATAATACACTTCCATGATATGATATATATTTAGCATAATAAATATAAAAATACACTTTAAAATATAAAGATAAAGAAATTTAAAATAAATTAGTATATTGAAAAATGGAATATTCTATATTGAATTTTTAAAATAAAAAATTTTTCTTTTTTTAGACTAGGATTAATCTTTATATTATTTAAAAATTATTAATTTAAATTTAAACATGATTGTGAACTATATAGAATACATTAAAAAGTAAAAAGTAAAAATTATTTAAAAAAAAATTTTTTTTTTAAAAAAATTTAATTATTATTATTATGTACTACTCGAAATAATATTATGTGTTACAAGAGAATCAAAGATTTACCAATAAAAATTTTTAATTAAAAAAGTTTTAAAATACAAAAAGTTAAATTTTTTTTTTTTTTTCAATTTATGTATTTTAAGTGATTAAAAATACCTATAAAAAGTTATAAATTAGAAAAAGTCTAATAACAATAGGAATATTACAATAAAAAAAATTTTCTAACTTTTTATAGGTATTTATATTCTTATTGTTATTGGACTTTTCTAATTTTAAAAAATCCAAAAATTAAAAAAATTAAAATTAGAAAAGTCTAATAACAATAAGAATATAAATACCTATAAAAAGTTAGAAAATTTTTTTTATTGTAATATTCCTATTGTTATTAGACTTTTCTAATTTATAACTTTTTATAGGTATTTTTTAATCACTTAAATACATAAATTGAAAAAAAAAAAAAAATTTAACTTTTTGTATTTTAAAACTTTTTTTAATTAAAAATTTTTATTGGTAAATCTTTGATTCTCTTGTAACACATAATATTATTTCGAGTAGTACATAATAATAATAATTAAATTTTTTTAAAAAAAAAATTTTTTTTTTAAATAATTTTTACTTTTTACTTTTTAATGTATCTATATAGTTCACAATCATTTTAAATTTAAATTAATAATTTTTAAATAATATAAAGATTAATCCTAGTCTAAAAAAAGAAAAATTTTTTATTTTAAAAAATTCAATATAGAATATTCCATTTTTCAATATACTAATTTATTTTAAATTTCTTTATCTTTATATTTTAAAGTGTATTTTTATATT
>MCFG01000075.1:137500-202158 GCA_002104895.1 Anaeromyces robustus | reverse complement strand
CTTAACAATATATTTTATCTTTTGAAATGTTCTTTTTTCTATTTTCTGTTTTTTTTTTTTTTTTTTTTTTTTTACATTTTTAGTATATTTAATTTTTTTTTAAAATATAATTTAAATAATTTTAAATAAAATATAATAAAAAAACGCATATGCTTTTTTTTTTAATTGTTATTTTAGAAAATAAGGATTTTATGGAAATTTTATATATTAAATTTATCTTTCGGCTAAATTAAATATAGAAAAACTGTAATTCTATTTTATAATATATGTTTAAAGAAGATATAGAAAAGAAAAAAAAAAGGTATAATAATAAATAATAAATAATTCTATAAGCGCATATGGAAAAAATCTTTATTAACAATCTTATCATCTTATTATAATAATAAAAATAATAGTAAAAACAAAAAAAAAATTATACAAAAATAATATAATAGAAATAGAAAATAATAATAATATAATTTAAAATATTTTTTATATTTTATTTATTTATAATATTTAAATTATTCAATTTTATTATTTATTAAAGTATAAAATTTGGGATTTTTTTAATTAAAAATTATATTTTAATTTATATTATATTAATATTAAATTAATGTATTACCATTGTATGATTATATATTATAATATATGCATAATATATTATAATATAAGCTTAATATTTATTAATATTATAATAGTAATATTAATAAATATTGGTTTAAACAATTGTTTTTTTTTTTTGTTTTTTATCCAGTTATGACTGTAATACAAAAAAAAATTTTTTTATATATTTTTTTTTAATTATGCAGAATTTTATAATATTATAATTATATCATAATAATTTCAAATAGTATTATTATAATAATTGATAATAATAATATTTAATAATAAATAATACTAAATAATAACAATTGATAATAATAATAATAATAATAATAATAATAATAATAAATAATAATAATAATAATAATAATAATACTAAATAATAATTAATTATATCATAATAATAATATCATAATAATATTATTATGATTTAATAGTAATGCTAATAATAATAAATATTTATTATTATCTATTATTGAATAATTAAATTTTATTATTATAAATCATTATAAATTATTATTTATTGGCAATTAATAATTGAAAATAGCATAAACAAATTATAATATAATATTATTTTTATAGATAATAATAATAATAATAATAATAATAATAATAATAATATTATAAAATAATTTATGTTAACGGCATAAAATGTCTTTTAAAATTTTATATTTTTTTTTGTATTTTTGGTTATAAAAAGTTTATTATTGTCATTGTTTTTGTTGTTTACTTTTTTTTTGTTAACATTATAATTATTTAGTTTTAATTTTTTTTATAATAATAACATTTTTTTTTATTCTTTTTTTTTTTCCTTTCTTTCCTTTTTTAAATAATAAACTTTGAGGATATTAATTTCAATTTTTTATTTTAAAACAGTTTTTGTTAATGTCATATTCTAAAATGATCCTTAAAAAAAAGATAATTGAAATGGGATGCAATTGAAAATATTTAAAACAAATATTTACTATTATTTGTGTATTATTTTATGTAAATCATTTTTTTTATTTATTTTATTTTATTTTATTTTATTTATTTAATTCTTTATATATTTTATATATTTTTATATATTTTTATATATTTTATATATTTATATATTTATTAATTATTCAATATTTTTTTTTTCTTTTTTCTATAATATTTTTATTCGTTACGCATTTCGTCTACCATATCTTTTTTTTTAAAAAAAAAAATTTTTTTTTTTATAAAATAAAGTTTTAATATTATTGGTATCTTTTACAATTTGTTTCATATAATAAGAATTTCAGAAAAAAAAATGTTTTAATATATTTATATAATAAAATGATAATATAAAAGCATTTTTATTATTGGTAATGTGGATAAATGAATACAAACATAATATGATTAAAAAAAAAACTGTATAAATTATAAAAAAATAAAATAAATAGAATTTCCTTTAAAAAAAAAATAAAAATAAAAATTAGTTTCAATATATATATTATAAGTAATATATTATAATATATTATTTTATTAAATTTTTATTTATTTTTACAATTGTCAAAAAAAAAAGTAATTTATTCATTATATTATAAAAATGATAGACATTAATGATTTTCCTTATAAGGTTTTATTGCATTATCTATTAGAATTTTTAAATAGGAATTGTATTTATATATTTATATATATTTATATCCTATTAATATTTAGTACAATAGAAAGAAAGTTTATGTATATTATATTATTATATATTGGGTATAATATATAACAATACATTTGATATATATTATTAAATTTAATAATTGGTCAATATTAGTTTATATTATTAAAATACCAATAAATCATTGTTATTTCAATATGAGGAAAAAGTTTAAATATTAATAAAATACAAATAAAAAATATCAAATAAATGAAGAAAATAATCTATTTATTATTATTCTAATAAAGGTTAGAACTTTATTATATATCATGGAAAATAAATAATTAAAAAAGATAAAAAAATAATTGAATTTTTAAACTCTAAAAACAAAAATTTTTAACTGTAAATGTATTGGTAATATACATATAATTGTATTATTACATATAATGCATTTATAATTCAAATATATTTGGTAATTCAATTTTCCATATATATTATTATATATTTAATATAACGACCCAAAATTTTATTTATTATGATTTAATGACTAAAATAATAATATAATAATATAATAATAATAAATAATATAAAAAAAAATGAATGAAAATACATAATATACTAAATAAGAATATATATAATATATAATATACCGCAAATATATAATGGAATAACTTTTTTATATATATATTTATAATTTATAATTAAATAAGTTTTATCTTTACAAATTTAATTTTAATTTATTTAATATTAATTTTATTTAAATAAGAAAAAAAAAAAAATACACATAATCAATATTTTTTTATTTTAATTAAATAAATTAATGAAAATAATTTTTTTAATATAATTTTTAATACTAATTATAGAATATTTATATAATTTTAACCTTTTATTTAATATATTACAAAATGGGATATAATATTATATAATTAATATTAATATAAAAAAAATGAGAAAAAAAAATACAAAAACAATATCTTTTTTTTTTATTATTATTATTATTAGTATTATTATTTAATATTATATAGAACAATATAATAAAAATATAATTTTAAAATATAATGTAATAAAATGTAATAAATAATAATATATATAATAAAATTAATAATTTAAAATTAAAGAATGATAATAAAATGTTTATATTGCGTGTTTTATCATTTGAATAGAATGAATTTTAATTCATAACAAAATTGTTATGTCTATAGATGAACTTAAACAAAATAATATTTATTGTGAACAATACATATGGAATATTTTTTTTTTAAGGAAAGGGGGATAGTTCATATATTTTATTTTATTTTATTTTATTATAATAAATAAATAAATAAATAAATAAATAAATAAATAAAAATAAATAAATAAATAATAAATAAATATATAAATGAATGAATATTAAGAATATGTTTAAATAATAATAATAATAATTATATAATAATAATTATAATTATTATAATAATAAAATGAAAAAATAGGGAAGGGAAAATAATTAAATAAAAAAATACATTTTTTTTAATTTTTTATACATAATACAAAAATTTTGAAAATTTTATTATTTATATTTTAGTTATAAATAAACAATAGGAAAATATTTACCCATCTTTGAATTTAAAAATAAATAGAAAATGCCCAATATCATTAATAATTTTATTATTATAATATTTTTCTTTTTTTTTTATTTATTATTTTTTTGACTATTATAATATTTAAATATTTTATTATTTTATTATTTTTTATTATTATTTATTTATTTATTTAGGAATATTAATTAATAATAATAAGCATTATATCTATTATTTTTTTTTTAAAAAAATAAGGAATTTATTAGTTTTAATGAGATTTTCATGTTTTTAATATTAAAAATTATGATGAAATAATTTTTCATAATATTAAATCATCATGGATAAATATAAATTTAATATTAAATATCAGATCATTTATTTAACAAATTTAAACCTTTTTTATTAAAATTTTTTTAAAGTTTTATTCTGATTATTATTTATAATTTCTTTCAACTATTTCATATTTGAAGAAATAAAATAAAAAAAGTTATTGTTATTATTATTATAAGGATTGAATGATAGGATTTTTTAAGAAAACAAAAATAATTTTTTTTAATAATTAATTATTATTTATTATTATTATTATTATTTATTATTATTTGTTATTATTATAATATTTTATTATTATTATTTATAGTTTTTTAAAATATATAAAAAAAATTTTTTTTTTTGTTTCTTACTTTAAACTACTATAATAATAATAGAGTGTACCATTAATGACAATTCTATTGTTTATATGTTATATAGTGGAATATATTAAAATATAGTATTATGTATACTTTATTATATATAAATTTATATATTATAATATAATAAAAATATATTGTTATACATTTGTTCCATATATTTTTTTTATTTGGATTATAAATTTTTTAATTTTTTAATATATAAAATTATTTTTTTTTATTATTATTATTATTTATAAGTAAACCAATTTTTATATAAAACTATAATAATAAAAAAAAAATACGTGAAGATCAATTATAAACTTTATTTATTATAATTCTAAAAGATAGACCTTTTTTTTTTTTTTTTTTTAATCTAATATATTTTTATATATAAAAAATTTATTTTCATTTAAATTTTATTTAATATTTAATTTTTTTATTTTTATTACATTTTTTTTATAATTATTTTATATTTAATTTATTTTATTATTTATATTCCTTTTAATTATTTTTATTTTATTTTTATATTAGATTATATTACTTTATATTACTTTATATTACTTTATATATATTAAATATTTATTTAACATTAGTTTAATTAAAGTTTTATATTATATTATAAGTGTATATTGTTATAATTTTATTAATATTTTTATATATTAAAGTTTTATATTTAACTTTTATTTCATTTATATCATTTAATATATTTGCATAATATTATAATAAATGAGTAAATATATTAAAATAATATATTATAATCCAACTCCTGATAAATTTAAATGATATTAATTTAAATCGTTTAATTATTAAATAAAGTTTTTTGATTTCATTTTTCATCATTTCATAAACCATTTTTTTTTTTTTTTAAATTTTATAATTATTTTTAATATTCATAATAATAATAATAATAATAATAATAATAATAATAATAATAATAATAATAAAATTTTTTTATAATTATTTCATTCAATAAAATAAAATAAATAAAATAAAATTTTTATTAATTTAATATGGAATGGATAATTATTGAAAATGGTTTTTTTTTTTTTTTAAATTTTTTTTTTTTTTTTTTTTAATTTTTTATTTTTTAAATTTTTTTTATTTTTTAATATAAAAAAAATAATATTAAAAAAAATATTATTTATTACAGTTTGATAATAATTTATTATTATTAAATATTTTTAATATATAAAAAAAAATATATAAAAGGATTTATCTTTCTCTAAAATTTTTACAAATTTTTTTTTTTATTTTAACAATTTTTTAAAAACTATTTAAAATAATAAATAATTTTTTATCTTAGAATAGAGAAAGTTTTTTAGTAAAAAAAAAAAAAAAAAATAAATATATATCATTTATTAATATATATATTTAAAAAAAAAAATAAAATATATATAAAAAAAAAATAAAAAAACAAATAAATAAATATAATTTATATATATAAAATTTATATATATAAAAGATATTAATAATCGACAAAATAATATTAGAATATATTATATATCATTATATAATATTTAATAAAAAAGAATAAAAATTATATATATATTTTACTAGTATAATGAAATAATAATAATAATAATAAAATAATATAAGAAAATAAAATAAAAAAACATACTTTATATCTTTAAAATATTTTTTTTAATAAATAATAATAATAAAAAATGGAAAACAAGAAGAAGAAGCTTAGTAACGCTGAATTAAGCGCACTTTTAAAAAGTGTAGAATCTAATATAAATATGATATCATTTAATCATAGTAGACTTAAGACTCCTTCAAGGTAAATATCTTTTTTTATTTTTTTATTCTAAACTAGTTTAATTAAATAAAAAATAAAAATAAGAAAGAAATAGGACAAAAAAAAAAAAAAAAAGAAAAAAGAAAAAAGAAAAAAAAAAAAAAAGGAAAAAAAGAAAACTAATAAAAATAAAATATTTATTAATATAAATTTATATAGAGCTGAATATTATAAGAGACAACAACATTTTTACCAAATAGTTATGACTACAAGGGAAATTGTATCTAAAAAGTTATATAAAGCTACTCACTCTTCTCTTGCAGCATATTTCAAAGAAAAATGGAAGATGTCTAGAAGTAACGTTTACAGACTTCTTGATGCTGCTTCCGTTCTTGAATACTTGGAAGATTTTGAACTTAAACCAACTCATGAAAGAATATGTCGTACTTTAAAACACCCATCTAAAACTAGAGAACAAATTCGTGATTTATGGAGAGAAGTTTTAAAACAAGCCGATAAAGATCTTTCTTTAATTAATAGTGTATTCATCTTTAGAGTTTGGAATGAAATGATGGAAAAGAATAGTGAAAAATATAATGAAAATGGTACTAATGGTGAAAGTAATCAAAACTCTACCATTAACAACAATAATACTAACAATAATAATAACAATAATAATAACAATAATAACAATAATAACCATAATGATAATAATAATAATAATAACTATCAAGATTCCTATCCAAATAATTATCCACAACAACCCATAAATTATCAAAAAGTTAATGGTAATCAAAATAATTATCAAGCTTATCCTCCACAACCCCAAAGTAATTATATGAATAATAATAATAACCAACAAAGATTCTCTTCATACCCACCACCACCAACTCCAGTAAAATCCAAATATAATTATAATTCTAATAATTATATAGATAATTATAATAATAATAATAATACC
The DNA here is from genome assembly GCA_002104895.1 of Anaeromyces robustus. Lineage (NCBI taxonomy): Eukaryota > Fungi > Neocallimastigomycota > Neocallimastigomycetes > Neocallimastigales > Neocallimastigaceae > Anaeromyces > Anaeromyces robustus. The sequence goes on along the minus strand of MCFG01000075.1, from coordinate 195,059 downwards.
AATAATAATAATAATTATTCATCCCAAACTTCCTATCATAACAATAACAATAATAACTTTAATAATTATAACCAAAATAATAATAACTATAATTATAATAACCAAAACCAAAGCCCTAACTTAAACCAAAACTATTCTAATAGTCCAAATAACAACAATTACTATAATAACAACTATAATAATAATAACAATAATAACAACTATAATAACAATAATAATAACAATAATTATAATTATAATTATAATAATACCAATGTAAATAATAATAATAACAATAATAACAATAATAATAATAATGTAAATAGTCCAATAAATCCATTCAAGTATGACTATGCTAGCCCTGTAATGAGAAAGCCAGAAATACAGAATCATAATCATAATAATAATAATAATTATAATTATAACAATAATAATGAAAACAATAACAGAGGATATATGTCTTCTCCTTCTTCTCAACCAAATAACCACTATGTAAATACTAATATTAATAATAATAATAACTACAACAATTATCAAAATAATAATAATAATAATAACTACAACAATTACCAAAATAATAATTCCTATAATAATAATAATAATAAACAACAAAATGTTGGTTCCTATCTTCAATCTCCATCCTCTGTAGAAGAAAATAGTTTTAGTAATAACAGTAATAGTAGTAATATGAACTCTTGGAATAATTACAATAATAATAACTATAATAACAATAATAATAATAGTAATAATAATAATAACTATTATTCATCCTCTGATATATCCCAATCTCAATCTTTCATAAATAATAATAATAATAATAATCTTAATAAGAAGTCTATGAATAATGTTCAAAATACTCCACCACCATCACCATCATCACCTTTATCATTTTCAATTGATGCTTTAATTGGAAATGAATAAATAAATGAAAATAATAATATATAAATAATTTTAATATCATTTTAATTAAATTATTACCATTTTTTTTTAAAAAAACATATTTAACCAAAAAAAATATTTAAAATATTTTTTAAAAATTTTTTCTTTTTTTCTTTAATTCTTTTTATTTTTTTATTTTTAAACTATTAGAATTTTAATTTTTTTTTTTTTTAATTGTATATTTATTAATTAAAAAAAAAAATACATTTAGACATTTATTTTAATTATCTCTTTTTATTTTTTATTTTTTTTTATTAATTTTTTTTTTAATCAAATGAAATTGACTTAATTAATTTTACCCACTTTTTTTTTCCTATTTTAATTAAAAAAATAAAAATGAAAATAAAATAAAGCATAATAAAAATAAAATAATAATAAAAAAAATATAAAATATAAAATATATTCTTTTGTTCACTATTTTTTAATTTTAATTATTTTTATTATATTTAGAGTGTTATTTTTTTTATTAATTCATCTTATAAATTTGTTTTACTAATAGGCAATAATTAATAGTCATGATAGTAAGAATATATATATAAATATGTATATTTTTTTTTATTTATATATATATATATATTTTTATTTATTTATTAATTAATTAAAACAATTAAAACCATTTAAATTTATGTTTATTCCTTGTACTTTTTTTTTTTTTTTTTTTCTTACTAATAATACTAGTAATACTAATACCAATAATAATTAATATTAATAATAATATAATTATGATTTATTTATTATCATTATTATTTATTATTATTATTTATTAAAATCATAAAAAAAATCATCCTATTTATTTTAAAAAGGTATATATATATATATATAAATTAATTATTTTATTGAAAAAAAAAGGAAACAAATCATTTTTTTTAATTAATTTATTATATAATTTTCATTTTTTAAATTAATTAATATTTATATATTTATATATTTTATATATTTATATATTTTATATTTATGTTTATATGAAAAATAAAAAATAAAAAGTAACATTTTTTTTTAAAATAATAAATTTTTGTTTTTCGTTTAATTTCATTTTCATTTTCAGTTTATTATCCTTGAAAAAAATAAATAAATAAATATTATTATAACTTTTTTATTTTTCTTTTTTCTCTCTAAACAGTTATTCTTCTTAAAAAATCATCCTAAAACTTATTATTTATAGGATAATTAATAAATATTTTTTTATTATATTATATATTATATATTATATATTACCTATCTATGTATAAAAAAAAAATTTCCATTTTAACATACTCTTTTGTTAAAAAAATTTTTTTCATTAAAACCATATGGTTATTCTATTAAATAATATAATCGAATATAATGTAATATATAATATTATATAATAAAAAAAGACATTTTTTTTTTCATTTAAATTATTTTTTAATAAAAATGCATAATATTATCATTATATCATATCATAAGATAAAACTATTTATTTATTAATAAATTAATTATTTTTTTATTATTATATAAATTATATAAATTTGTTATTATTTTAACTATGGTATTTTATTATTATTATGTTATTTTATTTATTATTATTTAGTATTATTATTTATTCATTATTAATTTTATTATTATTATTATTTAGTATTATTATTATTATTATTATTATTGCTATGGCTATTATTTATTTATTTATTTATATTATTTTATTAAGTTTGGTTATCTTTTATTATTTATTATTTATTTCATCTTAATAAAATTTAATACTTTTAGTATTACCTTCATTAATCATTTTAATAAATAAATAACTTTTTTTTTTATAATATTTAATTAATTAATTAATTTTTTTTATAAAATAAAATAATAATAATAATAATAAAATATGATTCTAATATATAATAATAATATTATAAATGTTATAATAAATATAATAAAAATAAATTTATTTATTTATTTTTTTTTTTAAACATTTTATTATATTAAATCGTAATCATTAGTCATATTAAAACAATTCAACATTTTCAATTTAATTTTTAAATTTAAATTTTTTTTTTTAAACAATAGACAATTTGTGTATGAGTAATAAAAATGTATTTATTTTATAATATAATAAAATATAATGTTAATATAGAATTACATTTATTATTCTATTTATTGTATTCAATTATTATTATATAGAAAAAAAAGAAACAAAAAAGGTGAACAAAAAGTAAATAATTTATATTAAAAAAAAAAAAAAGAATGATTCTTTTTGTTTTTTTATTATTTATTATTTATTATTTATTATTTATTATTTATTATTTATTTTAATTTATTTTAGTTTAATATATTTATTTATTTATTTATTATTTATTTACTTATTAACATTTTGTTATTTATTTATTTATTAATTATTTATCTATTTACTTATTTAATATAATATAACATAATATAACATATTAGTATTAATTAATTATTTTTTATTTATTTATTTATTTAATTATTTATTTATGTATTTATTCATGTATTCTTTATGTATTAATTAAAAGTAAATCTTTTTTTTTTTTTTAGAAGGGACAAAAAAATATTCAAAATTCATTTTTTATTTTTTTTATTTTTATTTTTATCTGCTATAAAAAAAAAATAAACACAAAAATAAAAAAATTTTTTTCTATAAAAAATTTTTTATCCTCTTTTGATTGTTTTTTTTATTTACTTTTTTTTTTATTTTTTATTTTTTATTTTTATTTTTTTTTTGTCTTTATCTTTTGTATTATAATTTCCTTATCTTTCTCTTATTTAATTATTATTTAATTATTATTTATAACTTATTTAATTATTATTTCTTTAATTTATTTATTTCTTTAATATATTTATTTATTTATTATTAATTAACTCTTTTATTTATTTATTTATTTTTATGATTTGTTTTTTTAATTAATCTCTTTTTTTAAAAAAAAATAAAAAAAAAGCTTTTTTTTTTTTAATATTCATGTTTAACCAATGAAATGAAATTAAAATTTTTTTATTAATTAAAAGAAAAACTTTTTAAAAGAACAATTAAAAAAAATTTTTTTGCATGTGGTTATTATTATTTACTAAAATGCTTCCTTTATTTATTAATCATTTTTTTTAAAAATAAAAAAAGAGAATAAAAAAAGAATAAAAAAAAAAAGAAAATAATAATAATAAAAAAACGTAAACAAATATACAAAAATATAAATACAAATACAAAATATTTATAATAATAATAAAAATAGAACAAAATTAAATAATTAATAAAATAAAATACAATAGAATAATAGAACAATTATTTATAACAAAATGATAATAAAATAAATATAAATATTAACATTTATCAAATTTATATATTATATATTATTATAATATAATAAATACAAAAAAAAAAGTTGATAAATAATATTTTATCACCCTTAATTGCATTTTGTTTCTGTTTTAATATATTTTTATATTAAATAAAGTTTAAATTTTTATTTATTATTTATTATTTATTATTTATATGTTTTATTTGTTTTATTCATTCATTTATTTAATTTACTAAATATATTTTTATTTTATTATATTTTATTTTATTTTTTATCTCTCTTTTTTTTTTTATTTTATTTTATTTATTTATTTATTAATTTCATGACATAAAAATTTAGAATAATAATTTACAAACAATATATATAATAAATAATAGAAATAAATGTGTAATTAATTATATTGTTTTTTTTTTTTTTTAATATCTTTTTTTATTTTGTATATATTTTATCATTGAATTTAAAAAAAAGTTAACATTTTCTTTTCTTATATTTAATAATTATTTTATTGATTTATTTATTTATTTATTTTTATTTATAAATTTATTTAATTATTAATTTTATTTTTATTTAATTATTTTACTCTTTTTATTGAATATGAAAAAAAACCCTATTTATGGTATAATAAATAATTATTGTTATAAAAAAATAAAACATTAATATACATGATGATGAATACAATATATATGAATACAATATAATATTAGTACAATAGAATTAAAAAAGAAAATACAAATATAATACAAAATGGAATATGAATACAAAAATTATTTTAATAATAGATTAAAAATATAATAACTTTAATTATTATAATTTATGAAAAAAAAAGATCATAACTAATATAATTTTCCTATTTTCCATTTTATTGTGATAAAAATTAAAATCATTAAACTTTCTATTACAAATAAATTAAATAATATTAAAAAATTGCAGATCATTTAATGATTAATAATTACAAAAAAATTGCTAAGAAATCCTTTTATTTTACGTATTTATTAAAGACTAATCAATTTGAATTATTTTAATATACAAATAGTTTAATTTATATATATATTTTGTTTTAATTATATATATATTATTTTTATATAGTATAATGATATTACAAAAAAAATACCAAAATGATTTATTAAATATTTTAAAAAATTAAATATTTTAAAAAAAAAAAAAAAAAAAAAGAGAAACAATTTAATAATAAATAATTTATGAATAATTTAATAAAAATTAATAAATAATTAATAAACTCTTTTAGTATATTATTAATTAATACTTTTATAGAAATTTGTCATATCATCATAAAACATAGTTTTAAAATGAAATAAAAAAAAAGAATACAAAAGTAAATTAAAAAAAAAAATTAAAGTTTTTAGATTTTGAAAAAAAAAAAAATATGTAATAAAATATAAATATAAATATAAATAAAATAAAATATAAATATAAATATAAATAATAATATAATTAAAATATTATATATTAAATAATATATTATATAATAAATAAAAAACAATTATAATACGTAATATATTAAACCTTTTTTTTTTAATTATTCATTATTCATTATTCATTATAAATATTTTTTTTAATATAATGTGATAAATGATTTGTTATTATTTGTTGTATTCATTTAGGTTTATCATTTGTTGTATTCATTTGGATAAAAAAAAAAAAAAAAAAAGAATCATTATTTATTATTTATTGAAAAAAAAAAAAAAAAATGACAAATCATATTACTCTTGTATATAAAGTTATTACACTTTTAAAATAACGAATAATCATTCATTAAAGTTAAAGTGTTTATCATTTATTTATTATTCATTATTTATTATTTATTGTATTATATATACATATATATATAATGAATAATATCATAGTGTTTGTATATAAAAAAATATAAAACAAAACTTTATAAAAAAGATTATTTATAAAGTTTTGTTTTATATTTAAAAAAAATTATTTATAACAAACATTTATAAATTATAATAAAAGAAAATCTTTAGGTGAAGATATTGTGGTATTGTGGTGACATATTGTATAATTGTGGTATAATAAAAAAATTTTTTTTTATTTTGTTTTTTTTTTTTTTTTTTATCATTTTTGTTTTTATTTTTTATTTATTTATTTATTTATTTATTTTTTATGTAAAATTTTTATTATCTTTTAATTTATGTGGCTTATGGCATTAAAATAATTTTTATTTTTATGCTTTATTTTGATATATAATACTAAAATGGGCGACAAAATATAGATAAATGTACAATAAAAAAAAAAAAAAAAAAAAAAGTGAATATGAATAATTATAATATATAATAATATAATAATATAATATAATAAAATATATTATATAAAATATTAATAATTTAATAAAAGTAGAACAATACTATAATTAAAAAAAAAAAATAAAAAAAAAATTACTATTATTATTATTATTATTCATTTCATTGTTTATTTCATTTAACCAGAAATGAATTGTATCAATTGACCATTTTTGTTAAAAAAAAAAAAAAAAACACATTAAATAACAATAAATAATAATAAATAAATAATAATAGTAAAAAAAAAATGTTCCACTGTACCACCATCAATTATAATTTTCTATTGTTTTATAATCATTTTTTTCCCTAAAAAAAAAGTTTTTTTATTTTTATGCGGTTTTTATCATATTATTGAAAAATAAATAAATAAATATAATAAATAAATAAATGAATAAATAAATAAATAAATAAATAAATAAATAATTATTACTACCTATTTAATAATAATATTTATTTATTTATATTTATTATTTATATTTATTTATATTTATTTATATTTATTTATTTATTTAAATTTATTTATTCATTTAATTAATTATTAAGCACAAACAAAAAAATAATAGTTATTATAGTTTTTTATATAAAAATATTCTTATCATCTTCTTTATATGTTGCCTCAATTTTTTTTTCTTATGAATTGTTGCCCCATTGATTAATGAATAAGAAGAGAATAGCTTTGAACTTATTTTTTTATTAATATATTGTTTTTTATAAAAATATTTATTATATTAAAAATAAATATAAATAATTATGAAGAAATTACTAATCTATTAATATTATTACTAATTATTAAAATTATTGTTAATAATTAATAAGTAATGTTAATAATAAATATAAATTTGCATGATTTTAATATTTTATTTCTTTTATTAGATATAATAAATATAAATATAAATAAATAAATATAAATATCTTATACATTTTTTTTTTATTTTTTTTTTTATTAGAGTATAAATAAAGTATGCATGAAAAATAAATAAATATAAAATTAAATAAAATTAAATAAATAAATTTAAAAATAAATAAATTAAATAAAATTAAATAAATAAATAAATAAATAAATAAATAAATAAATATAAAATTAAATAAATTTTTGTCATTAATTATTTTTATTATAATATTAATATATTAATATATTATAATATTTATAATATTATAATATTACTTTTTTTTTTTTTTTTTTGTTTCACTTTTTTTTATATTTATTTTTTATTTTTCTTTTTTTTTTTTTTTTCTTTATGATTAATTTTATTGGCTACTTTTTTTTTTTTAATTTAAAAATGGTATAATCCATTATAATTAAATTAAATTAAATTAAATTAAAAAAATTTTTTTTTTCTTTTAATAAAAAACGAAACAATTTTTTTATTTATTAAGAAACTTCAAAATTTTATTTTTAATAGTAAAAAAGATTTTCTGTTTATAAATTAATAAAAAAAAGGTAGTTTTTGTAATTAATTTTATTTTATTTACGAATACCTTCGGGATGGAAAATCAAAGCGAAGAGTGGTTCAGAGCGGTAAATTTTAGCAACATGGGAAAAATAGATCGAATGATAAAAAATGGCATGGACCGAAATAAGAAAAATGAAGAGGATAATACTGCTTTGATGATTGCCGCAGAAAAAAACGACATGGAAGTAGCAGAATTACTTATTAAAGGAAAGAGTTGTAACGATATTTTAAATTTTCTCCTAGAATGGAGGCGTTCCGGTCGCGCATTAAGCGATAGGTTTTTGTCAAAGTGGATAGAGCATACTTCCGTAGATGTTAATGCAAAGAATAAATGTGGCGAAACGGCGCTGATAAAGGCCGTGCAACGAGCAAATGAAAGAATGGTACGACTGTTGTTAGATAGAGGCGCCGATGTTAATGCAAGAGACAAATACAACAAAACAGTACTGGTCTGGGCAATGGAGAACTACGACTACTCAGATTGTAAAAAAAATAGAAAGTACAATCTTTACTCGTATTATTTTAAGTATAGTGATCGAAGGTTATATGAAAGAAAAAATATAATAATGAATCTGATAGCCGCAGGCGCCAATTTTGGTAAGGGAAATTATAATCTTTCCAGGGTGGCTCTTTGGCGTGCTGTGAGTTATGAAAGTGTAGATATGATTATACTTATGATAAAAGCAGGCGCTAGGGTTAATGGGAAGAATGGAGAAGGTAAAACTGCGCTGATGATTGCCGTGGATAAGGAATATGAAGTGATAGTACAGTTATTGATAGACGAAAACGCAAATATTAACGCAAAGGATAAACAGGGTAAAACAGCGCTGATGATTGCCGCGGAACGAGGTAATGAAAAAATAGTACGACTGTTATTAGATAGAGGCGCTGATAGTAATGTAGACGCAAGGGGTGAATTGGGCAGAATGACTCTAATGTGGGCTGTGGAACGAAGAAATGAAAAGGTAGTACAACTTTTGATAGATAAGGGCGCTGATGTTAACGCAAAGGATGATAGTATATACTACAAAACAGCGCTGATGATTGCCGTGGATAAAGGATATGAAGAAATAGTACGACTGTTGTTAGATAAGGGTGCCAATGTTAATGCAACGGGTGGTACACGATGGAAAACGGCGCTGGAAAATGCTGCAGAAATGTATGATCGTTTCTTGTTAATGGGAAATTCTGAGGATTGCCTAAAAGAGGAAAAAATAATAAGAATTCTGATGGATGCGGGCGCCGATAGTGATGAAGCGATAATAGAAGCCGCAAACAAAAGAAATGTAAGAGCAGTGAAATTCCTGACAGACGTGAGCCCTGATAGTGATAAAGCGCTAGTAAAAGCCGTGGAAAAAGGTGAAAGAGTAGTAAGGTTATTGTTAGATCTAGGAGTTGATGTTAATGCAAAGGATAAATGGGGCAAAACGGCGCTGATAAAGGCCGTGCAAAAAGCAGATGAAAAGGTAGTACAACTTTTGATAGATAAAGGCGCTGATGTTAATCCAAAAGACCAAAGAGACGGGACCGCGTTGATGGAAGCTGCAAGAGGAGGCCATGAAAGAATAGCGCAACTGTTGATAAATAGTGGTGCTGATGTTAATGGAGCGGCGCTGGAAGCATCCGTGAAGCCTGGAAATGAAAAAATGGTAAAACTACTAGTAAAAGCTGGTGCCGACGCACGCAGCTGCTCGTCTAAGTCATTGTTGTGTAGTGCTCTGATAATGGGAGAATTTGGAATTGTAAGTCTTCTGCTAGAAGCCGGAGCCATTGTTGATGAAGCAACGCTGAGACAAGCCAGATGGCGAGGAATGTTTAAAGAAGTGGAGGCTTCGTATCGTGCACAGTGATAAGGCATAGGTTGACTTCACCCCTTAATTAAATCCCAACCTGCAGTGGTGGCGGCCGACTTCGAAATCAGTTGACAGAAATTTTTCTACGCAGTTTTGAGCAGTTTCTTCATTAAAACACAGGATTTACTCGGCATGAATCAGGATTTCACGATTATCGACGCGGACGATCCAACAAAATTGGTAAGTAAAAAAAGAATAATAATTAATAATAATACTAATACTAATAACAATAATAAAAACTTTTTATAATAATAAAACTTTTTATAATAATAAAGCTTTTTATAATAATAAAACTTTTTATAAAATAATAATAATAATAATAAAATGATAAATAATATATTACATAATTAATAGTTTTTTAAGTTTATATGTAAAATAAATATAAATATAATAAATATATATATTTTTTTATTTTATTTTATTTTATTTTATTTTAATTTATATATTTATATAATATTTATTTATTTAAATATAATTTATAATATTAATAATTTAATATCAACAAAAAGAAAATTAAAACTTTCTTTTTTTTTTATTATTATTGTTGTTAAAATTGTTAGTATTATGACCACTTTTTATATAAAATATAAAACCACTCATTGAACAGAGTGAAAAAAAATTTTTTTTTTATTTTACTTTTTTTAGTATTTAACAAAGTTTATTTATTAATGAAATTTCTTTATTGTTGTTGTTGTTTTTTGTTGTTTTTTGTTGTTTATTATATATAAATATATATATATTTTTTTAATAAAAAAAAAAAAAAAAAAGGTAAAAAAATGTATGAGAAAGACATAAAAAAAAAAAAAGAGAGACTAAAATTATAAATTAAAAATTAAAACAACCTTAATATTAATATTAATATACAATATAATATTTGTTAGGATTATTTGTTAGGATTATAATTGTTAGGATTATTTTTTACGATGGTTGGTTGTCTTTAAATTATTACTAATCATGATTAGTAAATTAAATTAATAATGAATCAATATTAGATTTTATTTTTTATTTTATTTATTATTATTATTATTATTAAAAAAAAAAAAAGAAATAAAAGATAAAAAAATAAAAAAATAATTATTTAATTGATAAATTATGCAAAAGGTGATAATCATAAATTTATATATAAATATTAAATAAACTCTTCTATTGAATTATATAAATAATTTAATATATATAAATATTATATAGAAAGGTTCATGTTTTATAAATAAATAATAAATAAAAAAATAACAATAGTAAATAATAAAAAAGAGGTAGAATAGAAATTTTAATAAATAAATAAATAAATAAATAAATAAATAAATAAATAAATAAATAAATAAATAAATAAATAAATAAATAAATAAATAAATAAATAAATAATTGAATAATTATGTCATAATTAATTAATTATTTATTAATGGGTATAAATAATTATAAATATTTACGATTCATTTAATTAATGATAATAAATAAAAATAAAATAAACTAAAATAAATAATTATTAATATTAAATCATAACAAATAATCATCCAAAAAAATTCATATTACCAAACTTAGTAAGGCAGTTTTACCCATTTTTAATTAAAATTTAAACATTATTCATAATTATTTTATTTTCATTTTTATTTTTTATTTTTTTTATAAAATTTTTTTTTTAACTTTTTTTTTTTTATGTATCAAATTATAATTAATATTAAAACAATTATTATTATTATTATTTTTATTATTATTGATATTAATATATAGTAAGAAGTAAACAACGAATATATACAAAAATAGTAATAATAATAATAATATAATAATAATACTTTTTTACCAATTTTTAATCATAATTTCCTTTTTTTTTTTTTTTTTTTAAATTATCACCTTTAAATAAAATGTATGACAAGCTAATAATAAATATATTATTAATATATTTCAAAAAGACACAAAGATACTATGAAATAATAGCAAGCAATAAATTTTTAATTTTTAATTTTATTCAATCTTTTTTTTTTTTAAAAAAAAAAAAAAACTATTTATGTTTATGTTCATGTTTTATAATTTTTAATATTTTTTAATATTTTATAACTTAAATCATATTAACTCATTATGACGTTTTATTTATTATTTATTTATTTATTTATAAACTGTATCATATGAACACATTGGAACATATAAAAACGAAACGGAATTTAATTCCTATTTTCTTTTTTTTTTTTTTATCGATTTACTTATTATGATGTAGATACCCTTAATACAATCATACATACATATATATATATATATTTTTTTTTTTAAAAAATTTTTGTACTTTGATCTTTAAAAAATTCATTGCTCATTAAAAAAAAATAAGTCTAGTTAAGTAAAAGTCCAGTAAATAAAAATCTTCAACATATATATAATATCTAAAGTTTATATTATTGACTTTTTTTAAAAAAATTTATTATTTTATTATTATATAATATAGTTTTCTAATAATTAATAATTAAATGTGTGTGGGGTCCCCTTAATTATAAATAGGAATTTCTTTAGTAATTTTAACTTTTTTTAATTAAGAACTCCCCACAACATTTAATTATTAGAAAGTTATATTATATAAATATGCTTTTAAAAAAAGTCAATAATATATAAAGTTTGACATAATGAATTTATAATATTAACATAATTTTTATGAAATAAAAAAGTTAATCAATTAATTTAAATTATATATATATATATTCTATTTATGTTATTATATTAAGCCTATGTAAATTTTATATTAATATAATGTAGTTTATACATGATTATTAATACATTACATTAAATATATTTTAGAAACTGAGTAATTAAGCCTCATTTTTATCCTTAAATTGACTATGACTACTTTTTTTTTTCTTTATCTATTTAATTATACTACTATCTAAGAAATCAATAGACCCTTACCAATCCATCCTATTTTTCTTTTTCTTTATTATTACACATAACAATACACATTGAGATTTGTTTTATTTTATTTTATTTTTTTTATTCTTACTATAAGCAATGTATTCTAAATGTATTCTAATAGGATATTGTTCTATCAACTAGATTATCAGTATAATAATAAAAAATAGAATGATTTTTTTTTATTTTTTTTATTTTTTATTTTTTTTATTTCTTTTTATTATGATTAATATATATGATGCATATAATAATCCGGATAAAATATAAAAAAAAATATTATTTAAATGATATTTTCAATGAAATTATTAATTTTTTTTACGTTATAATAAAAAAAAATGAAACAATTATCCTACACTTGAAAAAAAAAAAAAAAAAAAAACATATTCAAGATTATTAATAAATCTCTTTATGGAAGGAAGATTTAAAAAAGAACATATTCAAGATTATTAATATAATTCTTTATAGAAAAAAGATTTTGCTAAAGATATTGTTAAAATGAATGAAAAAAAAGAACATATTCAAGATTATTAATATAATTCTTTATAGAAAAAAGGTTTTGCTAAAGATATTGTTAAAATGAATGAAAAAAAAGCATATTCAAGATTATTAATAAAACTCTTTATGGAAAGAAAATTTTGATAAAAATATTGTTAAAATGAGTTATCTTAAAAAAGAATATTTAAAATTTTTTTTAATAATGAAATATTTAATATTTATAATAATTGATTTACTTAAATATACCAGATATAGGAACATGCGATGAATATAATAGTCCAAATAATATATATAAGAATAAGGCAATTTATTTCCCTTGTTATATATAAAAATAATATGTTTTGTGTTAGAGTATAAAATAGATTTAGATGGTAAATGGTTTTTGATAAATGATATATTTAACACATAATACTAAAGCTAGAAGTAAAGAAACAAAAAAAAAATAATTTGGATAAAGATTAAAAGAAAAAAAGGAAATTTCACTATTTATAAAGCAAAATATTACAATAAATAATAATTTTTATAATAGTGACACTATAGATGTACTTACTATAAATTTTTATGAATATACAAGCACCTGTTTTTTGGTAATATATCTGGAAAAAGTGGAATATATTAATAATTAATTTATTTTTTTTTTTTTAAATTTATTAATAATAAAACATCTTTTCATAATGAAAGGTTTATATTGGATCTTTTCAACTAATAAAAAAATGATCTTATACGTAGAATTATATCTTACTAATTTTTGTTGATAATAAATATTATTATAAAAGTAATACCAATAATAAAACTTATAATATGACTAATTATAAGTTTTATTATGAACATGTTAATTATTATACAATTCAATCATCATATAGTTATAATCATATAATCACCATATATATATATATATATACGAAGTGAATATAATAATAATAATAATAATAATAATAATAATAATAATAATAATAATATATAATAATAATAATAATAATAATAATAATAATAATAATAATAATAATAATAATAATAATAATAATAATAATAATAATAATAATAATAATAATAATAATAATAATAATAATAATAATAATAATAATAATAATAATAATAATAATAATAATAATAATAATAATAATAATAATAATAATAATAATAATAATATAAAAGTATGTCTTCAACGCAAAAATATCAAAAATCAAAAATCAAAAATCAAAAAATAATTATTATTATTCTTTCTTTTCCTTATATTATTAATATCATCATAAATTATTAGATATTTCATTATTATTTTTTATATCAAGTACTTTTTTTTTTTTTTAACATTTCTTTTTCAACGAAATACATAATAAAGTTTCATTTCCATTTTCATTTTCATATGATTAGTGGGAGCCTTTATTGTTTTTTTTTTTACTTATTCAATAATATGGAATTTGACTTCACAGTCCACTTTTTAGCGTTAAGGCGTTAATGATCTTTACAAACTGACCCGACTTGAAGACATTGTCAAGTAGGGAGTTTGGCTGGGGCGGTATGTTTGTAATTGTTTAAAGATATTTTTTATTTTATACTATAGAAGTTAATGATGGATGTATAAATTTATATTTTTTTTATATATGTTTTATATCTATATCTAGTTCATGTTGAATGAAATACTTTTTACTAGGGTTTCATTTTCATTTCCATTCTTTCATTTCTGTGTTAAAAGTATAATACCGTAATTCTATATTCTATCTCCTTTATTTATTAAAAAAAATTTGCTTCATGATATAAACAATCTCTAAATATTTTTAAAAATATTTTCACTTGTAAATCATTAAAGGTAGACGGTATACAATTAGGAACTAATAATCAATCCTATAATTATTAATATATTTAATCCAATATATATATATATATTTTTAACTTTAGTTTTATGTCCATTCTCACATATAACTATTAAAAGCTGTTTCATCACTAATTCTATAATTAATTATTTGTTCCATGGTCCATTTAATAATATTTAAATAAAATATATTTATTAATATTATTTTATA
Source organism: Anaeromyces robustus (assembly GCA_002104895.1). Lineage (NCBI taxonomy): Eukaryota > Fungi > Neocallimastigomycota > Neocallimastigomycetes > Neocallimastigales > Neocallimastigaceae > Anaeromyces > Anaeromyces robustus. Next base: position 179,872 of record MCFG01000075.1, on the reverse strand, counting down.
TATTTTTATAAATATATAATAAAAAAAAAAAAAAGCAATTCTTATTTATTGCCTCTTTATTTATTTTAAACTTTGGATTATCCTTCTTTATTATATTTATTATATTTATTTTCTCAAATAAATAATACAGAAAAATTTTTTGTGTAACTTTTAATATATCTAAAGTTTATAATAAATAATAATAATAATAAATAATAATAATAATAATAATAAATAGTAATAAATAATAATAATAATATATAATAGTAAATAATAGTAAATAAATAATAATAATAATAATAATAATAATTAATAATTATATGTTACATATAAAACATGTGGTATTTTTTTTATATTTAATTTACCTTTAATTAATATTATTAAATAATGAATATGAAACATGAAAAAAGTTTCAATACTTCTATAATAATTTATTTATTTCATTATTAATATATACTTTTATATTTAATTCTATTTCTCTATATATTTATTTAATTAATATATATTTATTCATTTATATAAATTGTTGATTTTATAAATGTTGTTTGTAAAAATGTATCATTAATATTATTTTAAATTTATCCAATAAAAATGACACAAATAATTAAATTTAATTGAAAATAGTAAATAATGTATTAAAAATAAATAAAATCTAAAAATTTTGGTGGTTGTTAAATATAGAAATATCGAAAATGAAAATATTAATTATAAGAGTTATAAGAAAAGAAAGACTTTATTATTATTATTTAGAAGAAAAAAAAATAGTAAATAATAAATAATAAAAATAATAAATAATAAATAATAGTTAATAATAATTCTTAATAATAAAACTTAATAATAATAATAATAATAATAATAATAATAATAATAATAATTGATAATATTAAATAATAATTTATGGATAATTTAAATTTCTTTATTAAATTAAATTAAATATTTTAATAAATAAATAAATAAATAAATAAGTAAATAAATAAATAAATAAGTAAGTAAATAAATAAATATTAAATAAATAAATAATTATATAAATAAATAAATAAATAAATAAATAAATAAATTTATTAAAAAAGTAATTTTTTAATATTAACAAACCAAAAATACCAAAGAATAAGAAAAGAATAGAAATAAAAAATTATCTATAGATAAAAAAATTTTTTTTTCTTTTTTTTAAATAAAAAAAAAAATTAATAAAAAAATAAAATTTAATCTTTTTTTTTTATTATATTTTATATAATTTAATAATTCAAAATGAATAAGAATTTCCTTTTACTTTTCGCTTTATTAGTTCTTTCTGTTATTGTTGAAGCTAAAAAACTTAAACAATTACAAATTGGTGTTAGATACAGACCAAAGGACTGTCCAAGAAAGACTAAGAAAGGGTAAAAATAATAATAATAATAATAATAATAATAATATATATATATCTTTTTTTTTTTTTTTTGAATAAAATAAATTAAAATAATATGATATATATAATATATAATATTAAATCGAGATTTCATATATTATATGTATTATATATATATATATTTTTATTTATTTATCTGATTTTTATAAATATTAAATTTCTTATTTTATTCATTGCTTTAATTTATTTATTATTATTATCTATAATTATTTTATTTTATTTTTTTTATCATTATTTTTGTTATTATTCATATTATTCATATTATTAATATTATACATATTAATATTGTTTTTGATTATTGTTGATATGTTTTTTGATATTAGTGATACTTTACTTGTTAAGTACAAAGGTAGTTTATACGAAACTAAACTTGAATTCGAAAGTACTGAAGATAGATTTGGTGAAACTACTCCATTCAGATTTGTTTTAGGTGCTGACCAAGTTATTGCTGGTTGGGATAAAGGTTTAGTTGATATGTGTGTCGGTGAAAAGTAAGTTGAAATTAAAAAAAAAAAAAAAAAAAAAAAATAAAAATAATAATAAAAAAAATAAAATAATATTAAAAATAAAAATAATAAAAAATAATAATATAATATAATTATTATTAAAATTAAATTATAATTAAATATTAAATAATAAAATTAAAAATAAAAAAAAATATAATTAATTATTAAATGATATAATCTATGTTTTAATATATTATTATTATTATTATATTATTATATTTTATTATTTTATTTTTTTTTTTAAATCTTTAAATTTAATAGGAGAAAATTACTTATTCCATCAGAGTTAGGTTATGGTAGTAATGGTGCTGGTCAAAAGATTCCAGCTAACGCTGATTTAATTTTCGAAGTTGAATTATTAAAGAGTAATTTATTATTATTATTATTATTATCATCATCATCATCTTATATATATATATTATAAAAAAATAAAAATAAAAATAAAATTATCATTTTTTATATAAATTATTTATTAATAAATTATTATATTTATTAATTATTATTACTTTTATTATATATTATATATTATATATTATATATTATATATTCTATATATTGTATTTTATATTTTATAATTTAATTATTATTATTATTATTATTATTATAGTTGAAGACCCAAAGAAGGAAGATTTATAAGCAAATTATTAGAAATGGGGAAATAATATAATAAAATATAGATATAAAAGAACATTCAGATAATTTAAAAGATAAAAAAAAATAATAAATAAAAAAAATCAAAATTAAAAGAAAAGTTTCTCATAAAAAAAATAAAAATAAAAAATAATTAAAAAAAAAATAATATAATATAATAATATAAAATAAAATAAAACAAAAAATAAAAATAAAAATAAGAAAAAATAAAAATAATAAAAAACATTTTATAATAGAAATACAGTTGTTGTTTTTTTTTTCCATGAATATTTCAGATACACTTTTTTTTTTATGGTTTTAAAGAAATATAAAAAATTGGATTTGTATATTATTAATTATTTATATATATCAGGATATTAGGATATTAATTAAAATATTATTAAATATATTATAATAACAAAAAGTATTTTTTATTTATTTATTTATTTATTATTATTATTATTATTATTATTATTATTATTATTATTATTATTATTATTATTATTATTATTATTATTCATAAAAAAAGTTATAATGTAATACATAAATATCACAAATGAATTTTTTTTTACAAATATTAAGTATAAGTATTATTCTTTTTTAATATATCATTTGTTATTTATTTTTATTTTTTATATATAATTGATAATATGAAGATATGAATTATGAATATATTTATAAATTTATCATTAATAATTTTTTATATACCATACTACAAATTAATAATGGCAACTTTATAGATATAATTGATTATTTCAAATTAATAGATTTATTTGTATTTGTATTTTTCTATAAAATATATCCATTAATACATTTATTTTCTATCATTATCACTATCATCTATTTATAGTTTTCTGTTTTTTAGTTTTGATGGTGAAAGATTAACAAATATAATATTAAAACTATTTTTCTATATAAGTTTAAAAAAAAAAAAGAAAGGATTTTTTCTTTCATAATATTGTAAAGATTTAAACTTTTAAAAATGATCATTATTATTCATAGATAATTGATGAAATATATAAAAATATAATCATTTTTTTATTCCATATTCCATAATATTCTATATGAATACTTTTTTTCGTTTTTTCTTTTTTTTTTTTTTTTTTTTTTTCATTTTTTTTTTTTCAACTTGTCCATAATATGAATTTGGATTGGAATTATCAATATTAATCATTAAATCTTTTAATAAAAAAAATTTTAGATTTTTAATATTTTATTTTAGTTAATAAATCCTAATAATCTTTTTTTTTTTAAAAATAATATATTTTTATTTTTATTTTTAGCTTTCTCATTCTCTTCATTATTGAAGTTAAATCTTCAATTTTATCAATTTTATTTTAAGTGTATTAATAAATTCATTCTCTCATTTAATTGATCGAGAAAAATTTCTTTATCAAGTAATTAATCAACAACAATAACAACATCATACGCCATTATCATTATTATTCTTTTATTTTTTTTTTTTATTTTTAGTTGATTTTAAGTTTCATATATATACATGAATGAATTTTTTTCTTTGGTAAGATAATGACCAAATAATTCTTCAAAATTTAATATTTTCAATCTTTTTAATATTAGACATCACTTTTTATTGTTATTAAAATGATTAATAAAAGTTTATTTATTATTTATTTATTTATTATTTATTAGTATTATATTTATTAGTAGTAGTATTTATTTGTGTATTATTTAATTCCTTTTATCCAGAATTTTACATCATATAAATACATAAACAATAATATAAAATCAAAATGAAAATATAATTGTAAATAATAATATTAATGAAATATGTTTTATATATAATATGATATGTATATTATATTTATATTAAAATTTAAAAATAAAATTTTCTTTTTTTTAACATCTAAAATAGAAATTTTATCTAAATTCATGATATTCATTACAACATAATTTCAATATATAATATTTAAGAACAGTCACTCCCAAATATTGTATATTAATATATCTTCCAATATATTACAATTAAGAATACTATTAATATTATATATGTAGAATATGAAATTATTTATACTTAATATATATAAATTTCATATAAATTTTCTGTTAATAAAATAAAATAAATAAAAAAAAAAAAGAGGTGAAGCGATAATAGAGAGATAATTAAATTTTTAAATAAATAAATAATATAGTTAATTTTAAATACAGAATAAATTTGAAATATTAGATTAAAAAAACTTTTTGGATATTATATAAAATTATTTAATGTATATGTTAAATATAAATATAATTCTATCAAATATTTAAATATAATCGTTTTCTTTCATATAAATAATAAATAATTAATAAATGTAAATTGTTTTATATATCATAGTAATTATTATTCATTATTTTTAAAAATTTTATTTTTTAATTTATATTTTATTTTTTATATTTTATTTTTTCATAAGATATAAAATCTTAATAGTCATTCTTAGAATAATCATTTATTATTTATTATTATTTTTTTTTTCTTTTTCTAAATGATAGTTTTATTAATTTCAATGACATGTATAAATTTAAATATCATTTAAATAAAAAAATAAATAAATTCAAAAAAAATTAAAAAATAAATGATTAAATGAATAAATGAAGAAATGAAGAAATGAAGAAATATAAATAACAAATAAATAAGTAATTAGTTATTAATAATATTAATATTTAACTAACTAAACAAAATCAAGTATTATTATTAATAAAAAAAACCATTATTATAAATATTAATAAATATTAATAAATATATACCCAGTAATTATTATTAATCATATTTATTGTTTTTATGGTAATTTGTTTCTTATTTTATATATTTATAATATTCGTTTTTTATTAAAAAAATTTCTAAATGATTTATTGACTCTAAGCTTTGCTTTAAATTCAAAAAACTTTATTTAAATATTTAATTCTTAGAATATTATTAATATCTATCGAATTGTGTAACGTAACACGAATTATAATTGTCAAATATATAAAAAACATTGGACAATTATTATTTTTATGCTATTCTACTATTCTAATTCTAATAAAAAAAATTGTAATTATTTTTTTTATATATAGAGAAATAATTTAAAGGCTTCAAATAAAAACAAAAAAAAAAAAAGAAGAAAAATACAAAAAAAAAAACAACATAACAGGAAAAAAGCAAAAAAGCAAAAAAAAAAAAAAGAAAACAAATACAAAAAATAAAAATGAAAAAAACAAATTTGAAATTAAAAATTTTTATATTTTTCCACAGAAATATCAGTCATAATATGCTTCATAATAATAATAATAATAATAATAATAGTATTTATATATATAAATATATATTTAAATAATAATTATATATTTGTATATTAATTTTAATATTTTTATATATTAAAAGAAAAAAAGATGAATAAATATATAAAAATAATTTATATAAAATAAATTAAATATAAAATTTTATTAGATTATTATAATTTTTTAATAATATTATATATAATATTTTAACTAATTGATATTTCATTTATATATATATATATAATTTTTTTTATAAAATAGAAAAATATTAATTCCATGAGAAAATCTAGAAAAAGTACTTATAGTATTTTGATTATTTTTTATTTTTGAATCTATTATATTAGCTATAAATGAAATTCTTTATGTATTTTTACTGGAACCTGATACAAATCGTACTGCTATAATTAATGACTATAAAGAAACTCATAAAAATCTTACAAATGAAAAAGCTAGAAATTAATTACAAAAAATATCTATTATTAAAATATTAATAGTTTTTCTTTAAATATATATATATATATAATATTAATATGTATAAAAAAAATAAAAAAAAAAAGATAATAAAAAAAAAGATAATAAAAAAAAAAATAAAAAATAAAAATTAAAAATATTGAAAAAAAAAAAAAGAGAGATATTAATGATTTTAGTTTTTAATATTAAAATAAAATAAATAAATAAGTAATAAAATATATTTTTTTATTTATTTATTTTATTATGTATTTTATTATTTATTTATTTAATTTATTATTTTATTTATTTATTTTAATATTGATATAATTAAAATTTTTTTTTTCTTATTTCTTCTATTCTATATATTAAGTCTTTAAATGTTAAAAAAATGTAAAGTATAATTAAGAAATGAGGCAGTTATTTAATTAAGGTAACATGTGAAATAAGAAATAAAATTTGATTATTAAATATTAAAAATAATCATAAATAATATAATAGATTTTCTTTTCTTTTCTTTTTTCTTTTTTTTTTTTATTTATTTAAATATATTTTATCATTATTTAAATATTATTTAAATATTATTTAAATTATTTTAATTATTATTAATGTTACCTTATATAATATAGAATACTCTAAAACTAAAAATCAAATTTTCAGAAATTAAATATTAAAATTAAAATTATAATAATTATTATAATTTTTCAATTTTTTCAATTTTTTCAATTTTTTTCAATTTTCAAATTTTAATTAATATAAAATCATTTTTTTAATGTTACAAATTGATCAAACAAAAAATATATAAAATATATTAAATGTAACAAATATAACAAATAATTAAATAATAATAAATAATCAAATAATAGCAAATAATAAAATAATAAAATAATAAAATTATAAAATAATAAATCAATATATTAATTATTAAATTATTAATTATTATTAAATGTTAATATTGTTATTTATTATTATTGTTAACATTAATTCAATAGTAATAATTTAAAAATAAAATACTTTTAAAGAAGATGAAAGAAGCAAAATTTTTTTTAAAATGTTAAAAAATTAAAAAAAAAAATTATAATAAAACTATATCAAAATTTATATATATATATATATATACCATATAAAAAATAATAAAATCTACACTATATATATAATACATATAAAAAAAATAAAGTCTACAGTATATCTAATATATAAAATAATATAATTATAAAACTAAAATATACTTCATTATAAGAAAAGAAAAGAAAAGAAAAGAAAAAATAAAATAAAATGGCTTCTAAAAGTGAAAGTAAACCTAAATTTGAAATAAACAAATTTTTATGGTACTCTGAAGAAAAATCAGTTAAAATTTGTTCTATAATATTAATGGTATATATATAGTTATCTATAATTTTTTATTATTAAATATTGACAATAAAACTATTAAAATAATAGTTAGAAATAACTAATAATATTTTTATTTCTTTATTTCTATATATATATTTTTTATAATAAAATTTTATAAAAAAAAAAAAAAGTTGATTTCAATAAGTTTAATGGTTATTGATATTTATACTTGGATTTATTATAATTATATAGCTTATTTTAATTATATGATAAGTGGTGCAATTTTCGTATTATATATTTCAATAATTCCTTTAACTATTTCGTTTTTGAAAAAATTAAAAGAGGTAAATATTAAAAAATAAAAATACAAAGTAACAATGAAATAAAATAAATAAAATAAAATAAAATAAAAATAATTTAAAATATATATAATATGAAAAAATAATATGTTTATTTATAATATATAATAAAATAAAAAATAAAATAAATTATAATAATTTCAAAATCAAAATATCTAAAAAAATCATCAAAAAAAAAAAAAACTTTTTTTTTATATTTATAAAATAGAATAAATATAAATCATTAAAAGAGTTTGAAAATACGATTTATTGCTTTATGATTATGATCATTTTTAAATTTATTACAATTTTTGTCATTGATATATACCTTAAATTCTTACAAAAACCAGAAGAAGATGTTCATGCTTATGAAATTTTTGAAGAATACAAACTAAAACATAATAATCTTTCAAATACTAAAGTTAGAAATAAAATGCAAAAATCTTCTTTAATAAATATATCAATATTATTTGTAATAACTCTTTTTATTGTAAGTTTTTATAATTTTTTTTTTTTTTTTTTGAAATATTTTATATAATTTTTTAATTTATATTATTATTAATATTATTAATTATTATTATTATTATTATTATTTTTTTTTACAAAATAATATTAATTTTTTATTTTTATTTTTTAACTATAATATATATATAAAGGTTTACTATTACTATTTAATTAAAACTTTTATTAATAAAAGAACAGAAAAAAAGAAGGAATGATTATATAGTATTATAATAAATAATAACGTCATATAAATATAATATATATATTTATATTAAATATAAAATACCTAATAAATATAATGAATTAAATAAAATTTATATTGACTTAATATTAAATTTATATTTCATTATTAAATAAAAAATAAATAAATAAATATTATATTAAATAAATAAATAGATAAATAAATAAATAAATAAATATTATCAAAATATTAAGTGTATAATTATTATTTATTATTATTATTATTATTATTATTTATATATAAATTAAAATGTAAAATATATTTAATAATTTATTTAATAATTTATATATATATATAATTTACATTATATAAAATAAATATGAATATATGTTAATAATAAAAATGTTTATGATTATACGATATTATTATATTATTATTGATACAATATTCCCTTAAATACACCTTATTTCTAAATCCATATTTTTAAACCTTTTATTCCTTATAAACTAACATTAAATAAAACTTCTTTATAATATTATTAATATCTTAAAGCATAATAATTTTATTAATATCTTTATTAAAAATTATTCTTATATTATCAATATTTTATTAATATCTTAAATAAATTTTATTAATACTTTATAATAAATATTTTTATAATAAATTTTTTCAATATTCTTATATAAAACGATCAATAATTTGTATTTAAAAATAAGAATCATAAATAAAGAAGAGTTTTAAAATAGAGATTATTTTATTCTTAATTTTATTGAATTCTTGTATTAATTATTTTATTATAAAAGTTATATAATTATTGTTTATGTATGAATATACTGTTTCCTGTATCATTATTATATTATAGTTTATATTTAAAGTTATGTATATGTCGTTTTATATATAATAGATGTATAATTTTTAATAAATAAATTAAATAATAAATAATAAATAATAAATAATAAATAATAATAATAATAAATAAATAAATAAATAAATAAATAAATAAATAAATAAATATTGTTGATTTATGATTATAATGAAATAAATTAGCTTTTTGTCAAAAAATAAAAAAAAATAATGAGATATTTATAGATATATTTAGGTATATATGTTGAACTTTAAATATAACAATAATAAAATTCTGTCTATGGGGTATGTTGAAAAATATTCCACTACAGCAGGTTTTCTAAAAAAAAAAAAAAAAAAAAAAAAGAAAAAAAAAATTTTTTTTTTCTTTTTTTTTTTTAATATCCTTCACCTTTATTTTTTGTGATATATATTTATTTATTTTTTAGCTTTTAAATATAAATCTCTTCCATCATCATAAATTAATCTATATTGTTTAATCATTCCATCAGGTTTAAAGGAAACACGTTTCTTTGGTTTTATAGATGCTGATTTTTTAAGAATGGAAGTTAATGGTCTTATATGATTTTTATTAATTGATGTATTATGTAATATATTTGTACTAGAATTTCCTAATTTTTGACGTTTAGAAGAATTATATTCATCTGGGAAATTAGTAACTCTTTTAATAGTTGTTCCACGAATATTATTATATTTATTGTAAATATTATTATTATTTTTATTATTATTATTATTTTTATTATTATTATTATTTTTATTATTGTTATTATTATTATTATTATTTTTATTATTATTATTATTATTATTTTTATTATTTTTATTAATAGTATTGGTAATAATATTATTCAATTTTTTAAGATTAGATGGTATATTTGAATCCGTTAAATTTTTATTATTATCATTTTGTTTAGTATTATTTATCGGTTTTAATACAGAATTCTTTTGTGATATTATTTCTTTACTGATAGCATTGTTTTTATTATATTGAGATGTTGATGATGATGATGTTGTTGTTATTGTTTTTTTTGGTTCTAATATTTTATCAAATAAATTATCTTTATTATTATTTATAGATTCAGTCTTTTGAATATTAATAATAACTGGTTTATGATTAGAATTAGTTTTATTATTAGCATTATTTTTATTATTATTTTTATTATTAGTATTATTCTTATGTTCTATTTTAGTTTTATTTTTAAATATAACATATATATAATATATTATTATAATTAATATTATTAATTATATAGATATTCAAAAGATAAATTATATAAATAAATAAGATATATTAGTAATATATATATATAAAAATTAATACTAATAATAAAATAAAAATAATTTTTTATATTATTATATATCTATTTTCTTACCTATAAATATTTTATTCCATTTACTAAGTAACTCAAAACATAACTTTTTAATTTCTAGAAAAAATAAAATAAAACAATATTAATAATTATTAATATAGATATATAAATATATAAAAATAAAAAATAAAATAAAAATAAAAATAAATAAAATAATATATATATAGAGATATATAGGTATAAAAAAATACATATTATTATTATTATTATTATTATTTACCATCATCTATTTTTTTACATGAAGTTACTTCTCTTATAATTTTTAGAAATCTTGTTTGTTTTAATACAGTATAAGTAAATGGTAGACAATATAAAACTTCAATAATATATTTAGAAAAATTGGTTGATTTCCTCTTTTCAGTTATTACCATTTGTTTAAGCTTATTTATAAATTTTATATTATTTACCATTCTAATATTAAAATATATATATATTAGAAAAAAAAAAAAAAAAAGAAAGAATTATATATAATATTAATATATATTAAATTAATTTTTTAAAAACTTAATTCTTATTTATAAATTTAAAATTTTGATATTTAATTCTTAATATTAAATATAATGAAATGTTTATATTTATAAATATGAAATTTCTACATTTCACCATTAATACTGATATTATTATCATTTTTGAATTTTTAATTTTAGTAATAATAATAATAATAATAATATTATATTTAATATTAAGAATTTAAAATATATGTAATAAGTAATAATAAATGAAAATTCAAAAATGATAATAATATCAGTATTAATGATGAAATGTTTACATTTAGAGATATGAAATTTCTACATTTCACCATTAATACTGATATTATTATCATTTTCGAATTTTCATTTATTAATACTAAAATTAAAAATCCAAAAATGATAATAATATTATATTTAATATTAAGAATTTAATATATATGTAATAAATTATTCTTAAATAAATATTTACCTTATTAATATATCTTTATCTTTTATATTTAAAATAATACTTAATATACTTAATTTTATACTATTTTTTGTTTTATTATTAATTAATAAACAAAATTCCATAAATTCATCAACTTTTTCTGGATTGAATTGTACGGTATCATTAATTTTTTTTGTGTAATTATTAACATTCCATAAAGTATTAACATCGATTTCTTTTTCAACATCTTTTTTATCTGGTAATTTTCCAAAATTTTGATAATATTTTATTGAGGAGTCAATCTTCAAATAATCTTTATTATCATGAAAGTAAAAATCAAAAGGACATCCGACATGGTTTATAACATCATTTAATGATTTATTATCATCAAAAATATCACTATTATGAAATAATTCTTTAAATGATATTGATTGTAAAGGATAATTTAAATAATAACTATATTCATCATTATTAATTTCAAAAGGACAATCATCAACTAATCCTTTAAAAATTTTTTTAATATTTCTAAAGTTAACATTCTTAAATAAATTATCTGTAGCATCAACCTCATAAGTGGTATAGTTGGGCAAAGTATCAAAAACAAATTCTTCATAATTAAAATCCTTATGTTTTTCTTTAATATAATCATTAACTAATTCTTCATTATTAATAAGTTCTTCAAAAGTAATATTTTCAAAGTTATCCATTTTTTTTTCCTCTATTTCTTTTTTTATTAATAATTTTTATTTTACTTTTCTAAAATCATTTAATTTATAAAAAAAATTACAAAAACTTTATTTTTTTACTTATTTATAATTTTTTTTAATTAATATATAAATTTCAAAAAATACATTTGGGTATCTGTGATAAAATATGATAACTTTTAGGTTTACTTTGTTTAAAGATTTATACAAAGGAAATAGTTTAAAAAATAATAAAGAATAGTCAAAATTATAATAATAATAATTAAATAATTTAATTATTTTTAATTAATAAATATAAAAATATAAAATTAATAAATAAATATAAATAAATAAATGAATGAATAAATAAATAAATAAAATAAATATAGAATAAAATTAAAGATAGTTTTCTCTTTATAAAAAATTTTTAATATATTTAATATATTAAAAATATATTATTTAATTATATTTGAATATAATCTATTATATTTGAATATAGTTTATCCATTTTTATGATCTTTTTAAAATTTTTTGAAATAAATAAATAAATAAATATTATTATTATTAAATAATTTTTTATAATTAATTAAATGTATAAATATATAATAAATAAATAAATTATTTACTATAATGATATAAAGGATGTCATTGACATTGACTGTCATTGAATATGGTTAATTTGTCTATTCAATTTATTTTTTTGTCATTATATTTATTTCTTTATATAATTATTAATGAAATATAAAGTCTTTTTTTTTTTATATCAAAATAAAGTAATCAAAATAAACAATTAGTATTTATTATTTATTTTATTGTTGTTAAATGTTATTTGAGTCATTTTATATCATAAACCATATATCCATATATATATTATTAATTATTATAATTAGTTTTTTTTTTTTTTTTCAAAATATTTTTAAATATTTTTGTTTTTATTTTTATCTGATATTATATTATTAAGTTATTAAATAATATAAAATTTTAATATTTTGTCCCCTTTAAAAAAAGTGGAAAAACTTCCACAAATTTTAAATTTATTTTAGATTTATAATTAAGTATTTAATAATAAAAAAATTTCTGTGTTTTTGTTTTTGTATATAATTAAAATATAATATGATATTAAATAATAAATAATATATTACAAATATTAATAAATAATATTAATAATAATTTCTATATATTTCTTACTAATAAAAGAATAAAAGAACATAAATGAAAAAAATAAAGAAGAATTAACTGATCTTTATATTATAAATAATTATTATATCATAAATTATAATATCACTGAATTTATACTAAAAATATTTATCTATTATTTATTTATTTATTTATTTATTTATTTATTTATTTATTTATTTATTTATTTATTTATTTATTTATTTATTTATTTTTATTTATTTATTTATTTATTTATTTTTATATATATATATATATATTTATTTATTTATTTATTTATTTATTTATTTATTTATTTATTTATTTATTTATTTATTTATTTAAATATTAATTATTAAAATTATATATTTATTAATGTATATTAAAAACTTCATGATTTTTAAAAATCATTAATAATTAAACAATTATTAGGTAATGTAACCAATTAATCTATATATATTATTAATACAATAGTACAATATATTAAATTAAATTATTAATAAATTTTCAATATAAAAAAAATCTATAAAAAATTATTTGATATTGAAAATCTATAAAAAATAATTATTAATGAAAACAGAGATAAAAAAAAAAATAAAATATTTACAAAAGAAATATTTTAAATATAAAATAAAAATAAAAATAAAATAAAATAAAATCTAAAACAAAAAAAACTAAAAAAAAAAAAAACTAAAAAAACTAAAAATAATATAATAATAAAATAAATTAAAACTTTATATCATTATTAATAATAAAAGTATTATTACAAAATTTGAAAAAAGTATGTAAATTGTTAATTATTTTAATTATTTAATTATATATGTTAATTAATAATAAATTTTAATACATTATAAAGTTAAAGTAAAAATATATATTGAGAAATGTATATATAATAATTAACATTTTCCTTTGCTCTTTTTTTTTTTTTCTTCTATTTTTTATTATTGAAGATACTTATTATATTATTAATAAATAATAAAATAAATATAAAAAATATTTAAGCACAATAAGTGAATTAAAACAAAGAAAAAAAAATAAATATTAAATCCTCCCCCTTTTTTTTAAAGAAATAAATAATTATTAAAATTGTATTCTTCAAAAAGACAAAAAATGGATTATATGTTCCAAGATGCAGAAAAGCATAAATTGCAAGGGAATATATTCTTTAAACAACAAGTAATTTTTTATATTTAAAAATATATTGTTTTTTCATTAAAATTATCATTTAATAAATATATATTTTTCTTTTTTTTTTTTTTTTTTTATATCATAATATTATTGAATAATTTAATTTAATATTTCAATTAATATTTTTTTTTTAAATATATATAATTTACTTAGCAATATGAAGAAGCTATTAAAGAATATACTACAGCTATTGTAATGATATAAAATAATTATAGATATTTTTCATTCAAATAAATTAAAATAAATTTATAAAAGTGACTTAACTAAATTTCTTTTCTTTTTTTTTTTTATTTTTTATTAATTATAATTAATATATTAAAATAAGATAAAAAACTCAAAAAATATTAAATATTATACAAATCGAGCATTATGTTATATAAGATTAAAAAAATTTGAAGAAGCTATTAATGATTGTAAAAGAGCTATTGAAATTGATAAAAATTCATGTTAGTAAAAAGAAAAAATGAAAAAAATGATAAATATTATTCGATATAAAAATGAATATTTTGTTATTCTTATAAGAAAAATTAACTAATATAATTATATTTATTTTATTAATAAATATTGAAAATAATAATTATTTAGTAAAAGGAAATTATTTAGTAAGTATAATTATAGGATATATATTTGTAAAATATATATATTTAATATATCGTATATTATATTATATTAATATTATATATATATATATATATTTTATTTTTTAAAATAAATAAATAAAATTAATAGTTAGGACAAGCTATTATTGAATCTTCAAACTCTTCAGCAAGATTAAATGAAGCAATTCAAGTTTTACGAATTGGTATATATACATTTCTTATAGTAATTAACTTAATTTGAAATTTGAAATTTGAAATTTGGATTTTAAAATATAAAATTTTATTATCATATATAATTAATACCATATTTTCAATTTATCTTTAATTTTTTTTTTTATATATTAAAATTATATAGCTTACGATCAAGCTATTCAACAAAAGAAGGAAGATTCAAACGAAATTGCAAAAGTAATATTAAAAGCAAGAAAAAAGAAATATGAAGTTGAAGGTATTAATTACGTTCTTTTTTTTTTTTTTTTTTTTTTTTTTTTAATATTATAAATATTAAAAAATAATATATATAAAGATACACATCTGAAATAATATTTATTAAATATATTTATACCTATATTTATAAATTTTATTTAATGTAATATCATGAAATAAATTAATCAAGGTGATAGAAAAACTGTTGAAAATAGCGATTTAATGGAATATCTTATAAATTTAGTAGAAAATGATAGACAAAAGTAATATACTTCAATATATATACTTTTCTTTTTTTTTATATCTATATGAAATTATCAATATATTTTTATTATTATTATTATTATTAATATTATTATTATAATCATTATTATTATTATTATTATTTATTATTATTATTATTATTTATTATTATTATTATTATTTATTATTATTATTATTATTATTATTATTATTATTTATTATTATTATTTATTATTATTATTATTTATTATTATTATTATTATTATTATTATTATTATTATTATTATCAATTATCATAATTAAAACTTTTTTTTAATTATTATAATAATAATTTTTTTAAACAGTAAAATTGCAGATATAAAATCAGATACTTCAAGAACTGAAGAAGATATTAATAATGAAATTGAATATATTAATTATGAACAAGTAAATAATATATATTAATTTAATGTTTTGTTTAAAATAATATACATATATTATAACATAAAATATATTTAATAATATTGAAATATATAATTTTCAATATATTTTATTTACCTCTTTTTTTTTTTCAAGGATCAAAGAATTGATAATTTAAGAAAAACATTTATAAAAGCTGATCCATTCAAAAAGGTATATCCATATAATTTAAAATATTTCCATATAATTTAAAATATTAAATATATATTTAATTATTATTGTTAAATGGATATAAAAAAAGAAATTAGTATATAAAAGCATAATAATTTAATTTTTATCCTATTAGTTAAAATTTAAATAATATTAATATAAATATATATATATATATATATATATATCATTTTTTTATTTTATAGGATCGTGAAGCACCAGATTATTTATTTGGAAAAATTCATTTTAATATTATGCTTGATCCAGTAATAACACCAAGTGGTATTACGTAAGTGTTATTTTTTTTTTTTTTTTTTTTTTTTTTAATTAATTAATTTATTTTAATAATTGTTTAATATATATATCATGTATAAATATTCAAATATATATATATATATTTTAATTTATTTATATATTATCTTTATATTTTTGTAGTTATGATAGAACAGAACTTCGTGAACATTTTGAAAAAATTGGTTATTTTGATCCATTAACTCGTAAAGAAATAACTGAAAAAGATGTAGTACCGAACTTAGCTTTAAGAGGTTAGGAATTTTTTTTTTTTTTTTTTTTTTTTTTTTAATTTTATTTTTATTTGATCTATAATTTATTTAATTTTAAATTATTATTAATATATATATATATAATTAATATTTATTTAAAATAACTTATATATATATATATAATAATATTGTTAATACAGAGGCTATTGAAGATTTCCTAGACCATAATGGTTGGGCAAACGATGAATAAATCAATAAATTATTTAAGAATATATATATATTTATATATAAATATTTTAATATTACTTTAAGTTTTAATATATATAATATTAAAAACATCATATCTTCACATAGTGCTATAAATGATCTAATATTTAATAATTTCTCATAAATTAAAGATATATAAAAAAAAAAAAATAACTTTTCATAATATCATATTACTTAATTATTCAAATAATACTATTATTTATTTCAATTAACTATTTATTACTAATATTTTATGTATATAAGAATTAAAGTAATAATTATAATAATAGTTATTATAGTAATAGTTATTATAGTAATAGTTTTTATAGTAATAGTTATAATAATAGTAATAATGATAAAAAAAAAAAAAAAAAAAAAAAAAAGATAAACAAAAACTTTTTCCTTTTTTTTTTTTTTTAAAATTATTATTACATTAATTTAATTAATAATTAAATATTGTTATAATTTTAAATATCTATTTTTTATACCATTTCATAGAATACAGTTTTTTATTTAATATACTTTTTTTTTTTTTTTAACTTCAAAATATTTATTTTACTTAAAAAAAAAATATATTGTTACTATTTATTTATTGTTCAATAATATATATTTTTAAAAAAAAAAAAAAAAAAAAAAGAACTATTAAAATACAAAATCAAAAAATAAAATATAATAAAAAATATAATAAAAAATAAAATAAAAAATAAAATGAAAAAAATATAAAGTAAGAATAATAAGAAAAATATATTATAACAAAATTATTTTTAACCAGAGTTATCTTCTTTTATTAAAAGTAATTAATTAATTATTTATTATAACCCAAAAGAAAGTTTAGTGGATATCATATTATCTTTAAAGCAGATATAACTTATTTTGTTTATTATATTATATCATTTAAAGAAAAGTGAATTACAAATAATAATATTATCTACTGAAATTATTATAATTCCAAAAATTTATTTAGATACAAAATTAAAATATTAATTAAAATACAAGTTAAAAAAATTTAAAGTCTAAGTATATTAATAACTCTATATATTATATAAAACAAGGAAGCAGTGTATATCTTCCTTTAATATAAAAGAAAAAAGAAAAAAAAAATAAAACATAAAAAATATAACAATAATAATAATTTTATTATTATTACTTAATTTATATACTTTATTTTACAAAAATTGTATATATATAAATATATATATATATATATATATATATATAAATTTTTAATATTAATGAATATATTTTCTAAAAAATTAGAAAAGTAGTTTTAATTAAAGATATTATAAATCATGAATATTAAATTAATATAGTTCATTATTATTATTATTATTATTATTATTGTATTTATAAATAATATCATTATGGAATAATAATAATAATAATAATAATAATAATAATAATAATAATAATAATAATAATAATAATAATATAATTTTTTTTTTTGTACATTAGATAGTATAATAATAATTTTTTTTTGTACATTTAGATAGTATAATAACAGTTTTTTTTTTTTTTTTTGTATTTCGAATATTATATATAATAACATAATTATAATTAAAATTGATCATATATCATAATTATAAAAGGCTTTTGGATTACCAAGAGTATATTCATATTCATAAAATTGACTCTCATCTAATTCCTTTAAATGATTAATAATTGATCTACAATCTATAGGTATCATATCTTCCAATTTATATAATGTAAAATTTTTAATACGTTTAGATTTATTAAATAAATATGAAAAATTTGGATATTTATTTATGATTCTAAAAATTTTTAAGTGGGTATCAATAATATTTTCAAAACTCTCTTTTAAAGAAAGATCGATCACTTTATATCCGTCATTTCTAGAACTAGAATTAAAATTAAAACATTTGTCATACTTTAAATAAAAACGATTTGTTATTCTTAAAGCATTACTTGGTAATCTTCTATTATTAATCTTTATATTTTGAAGGATTCGTCTTTGTTCTTCTTCTAAATTTTTCCTTTGCTTATGTACTTCACTCAAATAATCACATATAATATAGTATCTATTGATCAATCTTTTTATCGCTTCATTTGTTTCATTATTTTCACAAGAAATATTACTAAAAATTCTTTTTTTATAATACGCTTCAATTACTTTTAATAAATCTTCTTTTTCAAATTCAAAAACAACTAAATATTCGTATAATTTATCTAATTCTTTAACAATATTAATTAATCTATGATAAAAATCATCCAAACCTTTTTCAGGTTTGAAATCATTTGGAATTTTTATTGGATCAAATTTACAAATATTAAGTTCTTCTATAATAAATTTTATACGTGGATCATACCTTACTTTATCCTCATCATTATTAGATATATCTTTTGTTTGATTATTTGATAACGATATGTCATTACTAGATGATTCCAATATTCCTTTTGATTGATTATTAGATGATGAACTAGAAGAATTTACAAATAATCCAGTGGTTTGATTATTAGAATTAGAAGTATTTCCAAATAATCCAGTGGTTTGATTATTAGAATTAGAAGTATTTCCAAATAATCCAGTGGTTTGATTATTAGAACTAGAAGCATTTCCAAATAATCCAGTGGTTTAATTATTAGAACTAGAAGCATTTCCAAATAATCCAGTGGTTTGATTATTAGAACTAGAAGCATTTCCAAATAATCCAGTGGTTTGATTATTAGAACTAGAAGCATTTCCAAATAATCCAGTGGTTTGATTATTAGAACTAGAAGCATTTCCAAATAATCCAGTGGTTTGATTATTAGAACTAGAAGCATTTCCGAATAATCCACCTGTTTGATTGTTAGATGATGAACTAGAACCCTTTCCAAATAATCCACCTGTTTGATTATTAGAGGATGAACTAGAAGAATTTCCAAATAATCCACCTGTTTGATTATTAGAACTAGAAGTATTTCCAAATAATCCACCTTTTTGATTATTAGAGGATGAACTAGAAGTATTTCCAAATAATCCACCTGTTTGATTATTAGAGGATGAACTAGAAACTTTTCCAAATAATCCACCTGTTTGATTATTAGAGGATGAACTAGAAACTTTTCCAAATAATCCACCTATTTGATTATTAGAGGATGAACTAGAAACTTTTCCAAATAATCCACCTATTTGATTATTAAATGATGAACTAGAAACATTTCCAGATTTATTAATATTATTATTAAATTTATTCTGTTCATTTTGAGTATTTATCACTGTTGTTAAAAGATTTTTAAGTTCATTGATACTTGTTTTTAATTCAGAAATTTCGTTTTTTATATCTACATTTTGTTCTTTAATTTCATTAATCCCAAATTTTAATTTTGAAATTTCATTTTTTACTTCTTCAGATTCCATTTCACTATTTTTATTTTCTTAAATTTTCTTTTTGTTATTAAATAATAAACATAAATTAAAATAATTAAAAATAAAAATATATATATATATAAAAGTATATTATTTAACAAATTAAAGCATTGCAAAATTCAGAATAATTTAATTATTTATTATGTTTGAAGATATATTATAAATTTTATTATTTTTTTTTTTTACAAAATACAGTAATTTATAATTTATTTACCGTTAGAAGTAACGAATGAAAATGAATATTAAACAAATTCAAATTATTATATAAAATAATATTATAGTAGAATAATGTAACTTATAAATAAATATATGAAACATTATTAAATATGATCACGTGTTAAATCATAAATGATTAAATCTACAAATTTCTCTTCAATTGATTTATGTAATATTTAATAAAACCTATTTCTAATATTTATTTATTTATTTATTTATTTATTTATTTATTTATTTATTTATTTATTTATTTATTTATTTATTTATTTATTTATTTATTTATTTATTTATTTATTTATTTATTTATTTATTTATTTATTTATTTATTTATTTATTTATTTATTTATTTATTTATTTATTTATTTATTTATTTATTTATTTATTTATTTATTTATTTATTTATTTATTTATTTATTTATTTATTTATTTATAAATTATCAAAATCTTATTAATAAATTAGATAAAAATTACAAATTTTAAAAAAGAAAAAGAAAAAAGTAATTAGGAATTAAATTAAATATTATTTTTGAAGATATAAAAAAAAATAATAAATATAAGAATAATTTGTTTTTTAATTGTTAATTACTTATATTAATAAATAAATACTTTTTTTTTTCCCCAATAATATATATTACCAAAATTATGTTTCAATATATATTAACCCTTATTTTTTATTATTTTGTTTTGTTTTATTCTATTTTAATTTATTTCATTTTCTTTAAAAAATGTATATAAAACTATTCTTATGTCCTTCTGGCCTTTTTTATTATTATTATTATTTATTTTATTTATTTGTTTAAATTTATTTGTTTATTTTTGTTTTTTATTTTTATTTTTATTATTTTTTCTTTTCTTTTTTTTGTAATATATTTAAACCAGTGACACGTCTAATTCT
Organism: Anaeromyces robustus; assembly: GCA_002104895.1. NCBI lineage: Eukaryota > Fungi > Neocallimastigomycota > Neocallimastigomycetes > Neocallimastigales > Neocallimastigaceae > Anaeromyces > Anaeromyces robustus. The sequence continues at coordinate 158,034 of MCFG01000075.1, read as the reverse complement.
ATATTTTTTTCTTTTTCTTTTTCTTTTCCTTCATTATTTTCTTCAATATTTTCTTTATTTATTTCTTTATCTTTTTCTTGATTTTCATCTTGATTTTCATCTTGATTTTCATCCTGATTTTCATCATTTTTATATACAAAGGAATAAAGTTTTCTTTTAATAAATATTACCATTGCAAGAGCTAAAAGACATGCTTTACTAATATTATCACCAATCATACAATACCATACTTCTGAAAGTGTGGTATGCCATAATTTAACACATAATATTGTAAATATAACTCTTATCCCCCACATACCAAATGTTTCTATGACAAATACACTTTTAGTTTTACCTAAACCATAAAAAATACCTTGCATAGCTATCATTAATCCAAAAAAGGGTTCTGTTACTGATACAATTTTTAGCATTTTTGCTCCTAATTCTGCGACAGGAATACTACTAGTAAATATTCTCATTAAAGGATAAGATGTTATATACAAAACTACACCTCCTAAAAACATGGTAAATACTGTAATAAATGTTGATAATTTCATAATTGATTTTAATTTTGTTATATTTTTTTCACCATAAGCTACTCCTATCATTGCTGATGTTGCTGCACTAATACCATAACCTGGCAAATAAAATAATGTTTCTGCATTAACAGCTATAGAATGTGCTGCAAAAATACTAGTGCCCATACTAGATACAAGACCTGCAAATACAACATAACCAAAACATGAAACAGCTTGTGTTGCTGCTGCAGGTATAGCAATTTTTGATATTTCTTTTAAAAGTGGTTTATCTGGTTTACAATTATTGAAAGTTAATACAATTTGTTCTTTATTTTTAAAAACAAGAAACATCATTATACCTCCTAAAGTATAAGAGATAGCGGTAGCACAACCAGCACCTGTAACTCCCATTTTACAAGCATAAATTAATACCCAATCAAGAATCATATTAAGTACATTAGATATAATATTAACAATCATTGGGCTTTTGGTATCAAGTGTGGCTCTAATACAAGAACCAAATATAGTGGATGAAGCTCTAAAGATCATAGGTATACTAATAATGAAAAAATATTTTGAGGCATTAGGTCTTACATTATCTTCTGCTCCCATCCAAATGGGTATATATTTTGAAAGAGAAAGTGCTACAGCACATATTAATGAACCAAATACAAGTACTAATAATACGGCTTGTCCTGCTAATTTTTTTAATTTTTCTTTATTACCTTCTCCTACAGATTTTGACATTAAAGCTAATAAAGCTATACCTAAAGATTGTAAAAAACTTCCTATAACCCATCCAATAGTTGTTGTTGTACTTACTGCAGCTGTAGCTTCTTCACCTAAATGACCTACCATAGCAGTATCTACATATTGAAGAAGGGTATTAAGTATTTGTTCACATATAGCCGGTATAGCAAGAGTAATTAATTCATTTGTTAAACTTTTTTTCTTCTTTTCTTTTTCTATATTTTCCATTTTGTTCTTTTTTATTTTTTTTTAAAGTATTCTTTTTTATTAAATTATATATATATTTTTTTTTATATACTATAAAAATAAATCTTTTTTTTTTTTTTTTTTTTTTGTAACGTAATTCAAATAAAATTATGTATTATTTTTAATTGAATGTATATATTTGGAATATTAATATATTTTTAATATATATAATATTTATTACTTTTTATTTACTATAATTTTCTTTTTTTTTATTTCATTTATTTTTCATAATTTTTTTCTTTTTTTTGTTTTTGAATTTTGAATTTTGAATTTTATTATTGACAGCTTTTTTTATTATTCAATTTAAAATTAAATGCTTTATAATTCAATTTGAAATTAAAAGGTTATTTATCTAAAAAGATAAAGAAATTATCATATGTTTTTATTTTTTTATTTTAATTAATTTGTTGTTATATTATTTTGTTGTTATATTACTTTCTTTCTAAATTATTCAGATTTAAATTATAATTAGATTAATAATTATTATAAAAATAATAAATGAAATGAATGATTTATAAGAAGAGAAAAGAAGTAAATTTTTCCAATTTAAAATTTGATTATTTTATATTATTTATTACTTCTCAATTTTTAAAACATTATATATATATATATATATTTATTTATATAAAAATATAAATATACTCTTTTAATATTTAAAACTACTATTTAATAGTAATTTTTATTATGAATTTATTATATAATTTTTATTATTATATAAAATTAATTTTGGAAATTTTTGTTTTCTTTATATATTTTTTTATTTTTCAAAAATTTTTTTTAAAAAAAAAAATTATTAAAAAAAAAAAAAAAAAACACAATTTAAACTTGTTTATTAATATTAAAAAAAAATTAATCAATTTTATTTGCTCTAAAATGTTAAGGGAAAAAAAAAATTTTTTTTATATATATATTTAATATAATTAAATACATAATAGAAATTAAAAATATAATATATTATTTTATTATTTATTGTATATTAGTAATTTTCAAATTATATATACATTAATTTTAATTTTTAATATATTATTTTAATATATTAAAAAAAGAAATTATATTAAAATAATATATTATGAATAATGCAAGATCATTTTTATTTCCGCTTTTTTCCGCATATTAAAAGAAGATATACATTTCTTCTTTTATTTAGTTAAACCTAAATGTATTTGTGGTACTAATTATAAATTGGATTAAGATTAATTGTGGATACAATAAAGTATATATATATATATATTAATAATTAATAATTAAAAAAATATTATTAATAGAACAAAAAAAAAAATAATTATTTAAACAATATAATAAAATATAAATAATATTCTTTTAATAATATTCTTTTAATAATAAAACGATAATATTAGAATATAAAATGATATCAATAATAATCTTATAGTATTAACAAAAGATATTGAATATATAATAAAATATAATATCATAACTTAATCGACAATAATTACATAGTACTTAATATAATAAAATATATTTAGTATGAAGTTTTTTTTTAATCTATTATTTATAAAAAATGTATTACAATGTTTATGAAATATAAATAAATCATTTTATATCATACGTTTATGTAATAATTATAATCACATAAATATAATCTTAAAAAATTAATTTAAAATGAGTAATACCTGTTAACTAATTATTATTTTATAATATATAAATGACTAGCATTAAATTAATTAATATAATTACTATTATAATTTATATTATTATAAAAGTCATTTAAAAAATGTAAAATATTGTTAAATGAATATTATTAAGACTACTTTATAACCAATATTACCCATATTAAAATATATTTTTTAAAAAAGCAATTGCAATTGATTTATTAATATTATGCATTATTTAAATAAACATTAATATCATTTTATTTTCCAATATTACATATTATAAATTATTCACATAATATAAATTTAAATTTAAATTTAAGTTATAATCAGTAAATGAATAGAATTAATAACTTTTATTTTATTTATATTTAATATACACTTTTTAAGTTTAGAATATTTATTTACCAATATTATTCATATTAAACTAGTTTTAAAAATTATTTATTTATCAATATTATGCATTATTTTCCAATATTACATATAAATTCGTTTTTAAATAATTATTCACATAATAATTTAACTTTTATTCTATTCATTTACTGATTATAACTTAATTTTTATGACATTTATTTTATTTATATTTAATATACTTATATATTATTAAATATTTATTAATTAATATTTAAAATAATTATTCACCAATATTACTTATTCTAAACTAGTTTTAAAAATTATTTATTTATCAATAATTATGCATTCAATTGTCTAATAGCACATCACATATTATAAATAAATTTAAATAATTATTCATACATTATAAATTAACTTTATATAATATTAATTTGGAAATTTTATCTATTTGACAAATTTGTTCATTATTAATTAACATTAATCATAATCATTTGGTAATAATATTATCGTTTTATTATTAAATGAATATTAAATTTATTGTTTAATTTTTTTTTATGATAATATTATTAAAAGGAACAAATACAATAGTAACCTTTATTATGATTAATTTTTAATGAATAGTATTCTTTTCATTTTCTTTAAAAATATTTATTTTTTTAATATTTTAAAGCAGATGTTATAGAATTAAAATTAATTAAAAATGATTTAATAATGAAAGATTTTATTAAATAAATATCATTAAAACTAATTTATAAAGAGTAAATGAATAAAATTAAAATCAATTTAAAATGGCTAATATAATTAAAATTTTTTAGTATTATACTCTATATTATGATATAATAACTAGAAATATTTATAAATACATATTAAATATTATCAAAGTTAAAAAAAATCCACTTATTAAAATTATAGAAAAAAAAATAATAATATTAAATAATGGTATTTTTATTATATATTAGTTTTTATGATAATTTTGATTATAATTTATACATTATTATTATTATTATTATTATTATTATTATAAACTATTATTATTATTATAAATTATTATTATTATGATTATTATTATTATAAACTATTATTATTATTATAAATTATTATTATTATTATTATTATTATTATTATTATTATAAATTATTATTATTATTATTATTATTATTATTATTATTATTATTATTATTATTATTATTATTATTATTATTATTATTATTATCTTTTACAATATTTTTTATTATTATTATAATTCTTATAATTCTTATAAATTTACTTATTTAACATATAATATGTCTATATTATCTGAAATAATTTTAAAAAGTATAATATTATTATTACCGTTTTTCTATATTATATGTATTATACTTTTATTTAATACATGAATAATTTTTATTAAAGTTAAAAATATATTTTTAAATGATAAAAAAAAAAAAAGAATTTTAGTGATTTACATTTTATTATATTAATATTTATTACCTTTTATTATCTTTTTTTTCTTTCGTACAATGATATATTTAAAAATATAATTATTAATAATTATTAATATTTAAAAATGAATAATAATAGTCTATTATTAATATAGATATTTTATAATGTATATATAATATTACAATTATATCATAATAAAAAATATAACATATCAAAATATATTAATTATTATTTTATTATCTTCTATAAACTAGCTTTATTAACTGCTACATTTTATATATTCGTTTATATATTTTATTAACTAATTTATACACTATTTATTATATATATTTTATCGTTTATTATTTAATAAATTATTTAAATATTATATATATGAATTATTATATTTATTTTTATAATATATAATAATCATTGAAAAAGTAAAAAAGCTTAAATTTGTTATTTCATCGTTTTATTTATTAATTTGAATTAAAACAACAACATGTATAATACAGTTTTTATATATAATAATAAATGTCTTATTTTTAATTATAAATTTAAACTATATATTATTGTGATTATTATTATTGTTTTTTACTATTTCTAATTATTTTAAAAATAGTTAACTTTAATTTTATTTTAATATATATTTATTTTTTTATTCATAATGCTTTGATATTAAAGATTTTTTAATATTAAAAAAAATTAATACCTTTATTTTATAATTTAGTATAATAGATGAACTTAGTATAAAAAATAACTTAATGAATATAAAGAAATACTATACTTAAAATTAGTTTTAATATTAATTAAAATTCGTACTATATAATTATTTTTATAATATCTTTTTTTATTATATTTATATTTTTCTTTATAATTAAACATATATATATATATATATATTTTAATTATTCTAAATAAAATATTTATTAGAATTAATTTTTTTTTTCAAAAAAAAAAAAAAAAAAGTTAAATTTTATGTATTTTATATTTAATATTATTTATTTTTAGTTTTATTTTATATTATTTTCCTTTTATTTTTTATGATATATAATATTTTTTTTAATAATTAATACAATTTTAAAAAAAATAATCTTATTTTATATAAAAATTGTATATCTTAATTCTAATTATTTGAATTTTTTTTTTTTTTATTTTGTTTTATTTTTATTTTTACATTTTTTTTTCTTAAAAAAATATAAAAGGTTTAATTATTATTTATTATATTTAAAAAGTAAAAAAATAAAAAAAAAAAAAAAAAAAAAAAAAACACAAAGTAAAAAAAATCGTTGTTTCATATTGTATATATTACTTTTTTTATATTTATATAAAGAATATTATCAGTAAAATTTAAACATACTTATCACATAATTATATAGAAAAGACAAAGTAATAATAATAATAATAATAATAATAATAATAATAATAATAATAAAAGTATTATGTATTACTGTAAAATAAAAGAATAAAAAAAAAGTATTTACAAAAAAAAAAAAAAAAAAAAAAAGGAAATTGTATATAAAAAAAATCAACAAATAATGTTAATAAAAATACTCAGCAACATTAATATTCAAATATATATCTAACTATTTATGCGAATAATAAAACCATAATTATATAAAATATATTATTCTAAAACAGAAAATAAAAAAAAGAACTATATTTTTTTAAAAAGGGGAAAATAATAATTCATATGTAATTATTATTAATTGTAAATATTTTATTTCAGAAGCTTTAGATATAGCATAAAATGATACAAAATTTATTATTAAAAAAAATGAAAAACACGTATATTTTATAATGCAATTATTGATAAATATTATAAAATATTAAAATAATTTTAAATCAAATATAAATATTAAGCATTCCTTTTTTTTTTTTAAAAAATTACTTTTACAATATATATAAATATATTATTCTATCTAAATTGAAAGAAAAGAATAAATTAATAAATATATAAAAAATAAAATGAAATAAAATAAAAAATAAAAATAAAAAATAAAAATAATATTGTTTTAATATTCCTTCAAATAAATAAATTTTATAAAATTAACTACTTATTTCGTAATTTTTTTATTCTTATTAACATTTTTTATTATATTTATATATATTATTTTATTATTATATAATTAAACTTTCTTCATAAAAAAATTCGTGATTCTATAAAACTTTTAGTATTCAATCAGTATTATTTACCCAAAAATTATAGTTAATTATATCAATCATTAATAAATAAAATACTAAAATGAATAATCAATCACAAATAGTTGAAGAATTGGTAAATAGTTTATATATTATTATGTTTTATTTATTTTATTTTTCTTTTTAATAAGGAAAGAAAAGTTGAAATAAATATATATATATATATATATAAGAAAATGAAATTGAAAAAAAAAGGCGTTTTTTATATTATTACTTTTTATTTTTAGTAATAACACGAATAATTTTATTAATTTATAAATTTTAGGTCGTTGTTGGTAGTGGTGGTGTTGGTAAATCATGTTTAACAGTACGTTTCTTAAAAGATGAATTTACTAGTGATTATGATCCAACCATTGGTAAATGTTTAAAATTATGAAATAAATAAATAAATAATAATAATAATAATAAATTACGTAATATTGAATAGTGGAATATATTTATAAAATAACTGTTGGTTTTTTTATTAACTTTTCTTTTTTTTTTTTATTTTTTTTTTATTTATTTTTATTTTATTCTTCCATTAAAAATATATTTGCTATTTTTTTTTAAAAAAAAAAATATATATATATAGAGGAAAATTACAGAAAGAGTATTGTTGTTGATGAAATACCTTGTATTGTAAATATTGTAGATACTGCTGGACAAGTAAGTCTTGAATAGCTTATATAATTTTTAATCTATTTTAATTTAATTTAATTTATTTTATTTTAATTAATTTATTTTTATTTTATTTTATTTTATACACACACACGTACATAAATATATGAAATATAATTTTTTTTATTAAATATAATAATTTATAGCAAGAATATACTGCATTAAGAGATCAACATTTCCAATCTGGTAAAGGTTTCTTATTAGTATTTGCTTTAAATGATGCTGCAACATTTGAAGAAGTTAAACAATTGAAAGATCAAATTATAAAATTAAAGGATACTAAACGTGTCCCATTAATGATGTGTGGTAACAAATGTGTAAGATATCACTTTTTTTTTTATAATCTCTCATGATTATTTTAATATTTATTTTATTAATTTTTTTTTCGTCATTTTCAATTGTTAATAATTAATTAATTAATTAACTATAACTATAATTAACTATAATTACATTTATATAATAATTTTTTTTTTAAAATTTTTAAAATTTGATCTATTGTAGGATTTACCAGAAAAGGAAGTTGACACAAAAGCTGTCCAAGCATACTGTACCCAAAATAAAATTCCATATTTAGAAACTTCAGCAAAGGTTATTATTGGATAAAAATTAAAAAATTTTATTGTATAAAAAAACATAATAAATTTGATAAAAAAAAAAAATTATGAAATACTATAAAATATATATTTTAATATAAGAATTTTAAATTCAAATATCAATATTGAAATATAATGATTTATTTATTTATTTATAACTCAAAATTATATAAATAAATAATTTATACTAATAATAATAAATAATATTTTATCATTATCATTATTTTTAATAAAAATAGAGTAATATTAATGTAACTGAAAGTTTCCATGAATTAGTCAGAGAATGTAGAAAGAAGGCTGCTGCTGCACCAAATGCAAAGGGTAACTCTAAGCAAAATGGTAAAGATGCAAAAGGAAAAGGAAAGAAGGGTTGTATTATTCTATAAATGATTATTAACTATGGAAATATAAATTAAAAAAAAATAATAAATCAACATAAAAAAAAAAATCGAAATTCAACAACAACAAAAAAAAAAGAAAAAAGAAAAAAGAAAAAATAAAAATATAACACCATTACAATTATATTTTAACGATATTCTAATTAAAATTTAGAATAAAATAAAACTAAAACAAATTAAAATAATAATATAAATTATAATATATATATTATAATAAAAATAATTAATATATATAAAAAATTAAAAATAAATAAAAAATATATATATAAAATATAAAATATCCAAAAAATTAAAAAACCATTGAACATATTTAAGAATATAATATTAATAATTATAAAGAAATGTGAAGATATTAAATCGTTTTAATAAAGAAGAAAAAAAAATATTTTTTTTAATATCCTTCCTTTTCTTTAATCATTATTATAATTATATTTTTATATTATTAATTTAATAATAAATATATAAATATTATAAACAATTTATATAGTAATTATATTCTGCTTTCTTTTTCTTTTTTTTTATTTTTCTTCTTTTTATTTTTCTTTATCATGACATATTCCCAATTTTAATATAATTATTTTATATTATTAAAAAAAATATAAGTATATACATATATATAAATAATATATAATATATTATTATATAAAAAACCATCATGTAATTTAATAAAGTATCTGTTAATTATTTTTATACTTTTATTGTTATATAATAAATAAAAAAAATTAAAAATAAAATTTATATAATTTAAAAAGGAATCTATATATTTATTATTTAGTTATATATTATATATATTATTTTTATTAGTAAATTATAAAAAAATAAAAAGAAAAAAAAAAAAAAATATATATATATATATAAGTCTAATTTGTATATTTGTGTACAAGAAAAATAAAAATAAATTAGATATTAAAAAGACGTATTAATATATATTTAATTAATACATCTTTTTGATATTATTATTAAAATACTGATATTATTGATTAAATAGGATAAGTATGATGAAATAATGAGTAATATAATATATGTTGCTTTTCATTTAATTTTATAAATATTCTTATAATTATTATTATTATTATCATTTATTTGAAGTTTCCATTATGTATCTCAGAGAAGAACGAACATCTTCTAGTAGTTTTTCTTTAGTTTATATATAAGATGTCAAATATATAAAAAAATATTATTATTATTATTATTATTATTATTATTATATTAATATTAAAAATAAAAAAAAAATTGATAAATATATATATATATTTAAAAAAAATATAAATATTTAATACCAGCTTCACTTATTATGCTTTCTAATTTATTTCCTGCATTTTTACTTTCTTCTTCTATTTTTTCCAATACTTCAATCTTTTTTTTTTTTTTTTTTGTATTTTTTTTGTTTAAAAATAAAAAATAAAACATTATTATATATTTTGATTATAAAAAAAATAACAATTTATAAAGTTATTAAAAAATAATAATCAATTTATTATGCTAACTTGTTTATCCTCATTGCATGATATTCTGGGTATAGAATCTATCAATTTTTCTATTTCTACTGACGTTTGTGTTATATCTTTAGATATATCTTCAATAAATCCTATTGATATTCATTTTTTTATTAAATTGAAATCATTTTTTTTTTATTGAATAGAATATTGTTAATATTTTATATTTTATATATATGTATGTATATTATATATAAAAGGGAATATACTGCATTTATAAAACTTTTATCAAGCATTTATCCTTACTTTGATTTGATTCATGTCTTTCTTTAACTTCTTCGGCTAATTTTATTTGTTTTTTTTTTTTTTATTTAAATTTAATGAAATTTTAAATGATAAATTTTAGTTTCTTTATTATTATTATTTTTGTTAAAAAATTCAAATTTCAACTATTATCATTGATTTTATAATATCAAATTATATTAACAAATATTTTAAAAAGTATTACGAGTCCATTCAGTAACCGGTATATTAGGATTAACTGATATTAAATTTGCATCCCGTTGAAGTACACCAATTCCTGTATACATCATTGAAGATAACTTTTTTTTCAGTGAAAAAATATATTTTTGAAATAAATACAATAAATTTATTTTAGTTATTACACTTTGACATTTTAATAAATTTTTTTTTAATATAGAAATCTTCAAATTTTGAAATCTAATTTATTATCCATAATAATAATATACAAAAATCATTTTTCATATTTACTCCCATTAGAACATTTTGCATTTGAGTAATTAAATCTTGATCCGGATTAGTAGCTGTATTCATTTTTATCTTGAATTATTATTTTTTTTTTTATTGTCAAAATTTTATTTAAAAGTTTTCTATATTATTCTATTAATATTTATTGATATTGTTATAAATTTTTCAAATAATAATTTTATTATATTAAATATTCAAAAATGATGTATGTATAAATAAAGACTATATATTAAAATATATTTTGTTATTTTGATAAATCTTATTATTAGTACATTACTAATATCTAATATCTTTTAATATAAAAATATTTTTTATAGGTTTAAAAAAAAAAGGTGATATTTCTATTTTTAGTTTAGTTTATTTCAGTTTATTTTTTCCTTATGAAAATTGGTAAAAAAAAGGGTTTATTTATTAATAAAAGAAATCAAAAGAATAAATTTTGTATTATTAATAAATAATTAATAATGAAATTATTTAATAATTAATAATTAATTATTAATATAAATATACAAAACTTAATAAACAAACATTAGTTAAAAAAAAATTATTTATTTATTTATTTATTTATTTATTTATTTATTTATTTATTTATTTATTTATTTATTTATTTATTTATTTATTTATTTATTTATTTATTTATTTATTTATTTATTTGTTAATATATATTTTTAATTAATATAAATTTAAATAAATTTAAATAGATGAATAAATAATTAATTTAATAAATTATTTAATAAAAATAAATGAATTATTATTAATAAATTTAAAATTTAATTTAATTAACAATTTCTCAAATATTTTTAAAAAATTTTCATATATAAATAAAAAAAATTCTTCTTTTTCTTATATTACTATTATAAATATTTTTATTTTGTAGTTTTTTTTTTTTTTTTTTAAACATATAAATTGCTTATAATATAATAAATTTTGAAAAAAAAAAAAAAAATACAAAGAAAATATTAAAAAAATAATAATTGTATAATAATAATTATAATAATATAAAAATAATTAAATAAATATAATGGCTGAAAAAGAAATTGAATTGTTAGAAAACGTTGAATTAAGAATTGCATTAGCAAGTAATAATGAACAATTTGAAAAATGTATTAATGTATTCTTGTGTCCGGTATTATTAAAGTTAGGAAGTCCTCATGATAATGTTAGACAAAAGGTTGAAATGAAAATTAAGAATTTAATGTTAAATTAATGAAAATTATGAATATTTATATATATTACTTATTTTATTGAAAATAATATAATTGATGATTTATACATTAATATTATTAATATATATTATTAATTCAATTCTTATTCCTTTTTTTTTTTTTTTTTTTTTTTTTTTAAATTCATACATTTTATATTTAAATTATTATCATTATTATTATTATTGTTTCATTTATTTATCTTTTTTTTTTTTTAAATGCAATTAAAAGGTTTTATCTATTTGTAATCATATAAGTAAAAGAATAAAGTCAAATACTGATATAAAACTTCCAACTAATAAACTACTTGAATTATTTACTTCTGACAATTCTTCGAATTTCGTTAGCAATTTCTCATTACTTTTCCTTGAAATAGCATTTAACCGTTCTACCGAAGAAGTAAAAATAATATTAATTATAAAATTATTTTTTTATGTCCATTTTATACATTTATATAATAAATATAATATTTTTAGAACATTTAAATATAAATGAATAAATTTTTAACATAATTATTAATTTTATTATTATTATTAAAATTATTTTTATCACTATTGTTATTGTTGTAATTGTTACTATAATGTTTTCAAATTATATATAATTTATATCAAATGTCATTTGCTTCTTCAATTTTTAAAAATATATTACAGGAAAAAGTCGCTTTAATTCCAAAATTAATACAAAACATTTCGAAAAGAAACAATGCTCAAAAAATTCAAATATTTCAAATTTTCATATCTGTATATAAAATTTTGTTATTACAATTTATTTAAATAATTTATTTAGAAAATAATAATAATAATAATAATAATAATTAAAAATTTAATTAATATACCATATATAATAATGAATATTTTATTATATTTATTATATAATTTATATTGATGCATTAATTTTTATAAAAGACATTAGAATGTTTTAATAAAAGACGAGTCGAATTTTCAAAAGCAAAAAATCATGATATATTTAACTTTAATGAATATCAAAATGATTTAAAGTTCATTTTAGAAAAATTTGCTGATATGTTATTATATATACCTTCTGCTCCTGACAAACCTCAAATTGTTTCTCCAGGATTATCAACAAATGCTATGAATTTTGTTACAAATAATGGAAAAGCAAATTGGACAAAATCAGCAGAATTATCTTCAACTAAAGTAATTTAAAAAACTTTGACATATATATATTATATATTATTATATATTAGTATATTAGTATATTAGTATTTATATTTATTATGATATTATATATACACTATATTACAATAAAATTAAATAATATACTAAACTAATATACAAAATTTAAAATATTTTTTTCTTCTTCTTATTTATTATTATATATATTATATTACATTTCATATTACATAGGTAAATGTTGTTCGTTTTACTATGTCTGATCTAATTCCTAATAAGATAATGAATATTAATAGATTTATTGTTTTTCTTATAGCATCTGTCGACTCTAATTATGAGGTGGCAAACCTTGGTGATAGTGCTCTTAAAAAAATTAGAAATCCAGATATGGAAAAACAAGAAGTTATTGATGAACTATATAAATTATACCAAGGAACACAAAATAATAAAAGTAATTACTATGATTATAATATTAATTATTATATATTATATATGATTAATATTAATATTTTTTGATATTATATATTATAAATAATAATATAATAATAATAATATAATAATAATAACAACGATTATATATATATTATATAATAATATGTAATGTATTATATTAATTAGTTAAAGAAGCTGATATAAGAAAACCAGCTTCAAATAATATAAAATTAAAAATTATGAATTATTTGGAAAAATCAATATGCGCAGCTAATACTTCACCAAACTTTATTCAAGTTTGTTTTGATAGTCTTTATGGTTTGTAATCTCTATAATAATAATTTTTTTTTCACTTTTTTATTTTTAAGTAATTTTAATAATTATAAATCAATATATATATATATATTTATAATTTAAATTATCAATGTAGGGGCTGATACAAATGTAAAATTAAGAAAATCTGGAATGATATTTACACAATGGTATATATTAACTAAAAGAATTATTAATTGATTATCGTAAATAATTATATATGTTTAAAAATATCCACATTAACATCAACAATAATAATAATTATAATAATAATATTTATATATATTTCTTTTAATTGATTAAAATTTACATAGGATTGCAAGAATGGTAAATATATATATATATATATTTAATATAATAATATTTTTATAATTATATTCAAAATATTATAATTTAAATTAAAATCCTATTATTTTTTAATTCAAAATTTTTTTTTTTTTACTGTTTTATTGTGGTTGATTATTATATATTATTTTAGACAAATGAAAAAATTCTTAAAACCGTTGGTCCAGTATTATTAACAGGTTTTAATAAATATATAGATGAACACCAATTTGAAAGAGGTATTGATCAAGAAGGACTTCTATGTTATGCCTATGAAACTATTGGATTACTTGCTGAACGTTTACCTGAATTAATTATTAATGATATAAGTCTTATTGAAAAATTATTTGGTTTATTACCAAAAGAATCACCTAATGTCAAACCATCAGTTAAAAATTGTTTAGTTTCTATTTGTGATTCCATTAGTAAAGTCGAAAAAAGTGATATTATTAAAAATGTATTAGAAGGTATTCTTTATGATAATATTGGAAAGGTAATAATATAATTTATTCAGTACACTATATTTTAATTAATAATATAATAAAAAATAATTACTATTATTAACATAATATATTTATAAATAATATAATAAAAAATAATTACTATTATTAACATAATATATTTATAAATAATATAATAAAAAATAATTACTATTATTAACATAATATATTTATAAATAATATAATAAAAAATATTTACTATTATTAACATAATATATATTTTATTTATTTATTTATTTTATTTATTATGTATTATTAGACTGAATATTATACTACTTATTGTCAAATTAAATACTGTACTTCATTATTCCCATTTTCACATGCATTATCAAGATATTTATGCTTTATCGGCTCAGGTAATTCTAGATTAGAAATTAGAGAACTTTCAAAAGCAGGGTATGTTATAAATATTTATTTATTTATTTATTTATTTATTTATTTATTTATTTATTTATTTATTTATTTATTTATTTATTTATACTATAAATAATATGTATTATGGTTATATTAATATTAATGATGATAATGATAATGATAATGATGATGATAATAATAATAATAATAATAATAATAATAATAACATTATTATTATGCTTTTTTTTTTTTTTGTTTTACATTATTATAGTTTATCTTTTGTTAAAAATCAAAATGATTTACCAAGTTTTAAAGAAGTTATGGATATTATAAATTCGCAAATATTATCAAAGATTAAAAGAAATGAATATAACATTCCATATGAAGGTCAAAGAATTACTGAAATTATTCCATATATTAATGCTGAATCATATTGTGCTATGTTAGAATTTTTAAGATCTTTAATTATTGTCACTGCAGATCCAAAAGTTCAAATTGATGAATTAGGAAAAGTTACAGAAGAAACTATTATGACAAAAGAAACTAGTAATAAAATTAAAACTCTTTTAAAATCTTTCTGGAATGAAACTCAAAATTACAGTAAAAAGGAAGAAAGTCCAATAAATCTTTATTTTGCATTACTTGAAATGTTATTAAATATTGATTTAGGAAATCCAATGGTACATGCTATAGCTTCTGCTTGTTTATATGAATTAGTATGTTTCAGTCCAAGTGAACTTCTTGCTAATTATCATAATAAAATTTCTTGGATTGAATCCTTTATTTATTCATTAAAAACAGAAACAAGAAATTCTATGAGTCATATTCTTGGTATTGTGGCTACAGAAAATGCTGATAAAAATAATACCACTGTCATTGAACTTTTAATGAAATTCTTAAATATTTTAACAACTAAAGATGATCAAAAGAAAATGACAGTTGAATATCAACATGGTGCTCTTATGGGTATTGGTTATATTCTTGGTAAATTACAATTAAGATATCCAATGATTTATAGAGATATATTAAAAACATCACCAGGAAATGAAAACCTTTATGAAACTTTAATTCAAACAGTCATAAACTTTTTAGATATTAAATCACAAATTATTATTATTGGTGCATGTAATTCATTATCAGAAATTTGTAAATATTCTAAAAATCCATTAGATTTTAATAATAATAATAATAATAATGATAATAATGATAATGAAAAAGGTAAAGATAAAGAAAATGATGATAAGATTTGTTCTAAAAGTTTATTGGATAAATTAATTAAAATATTTAATAATACAAAGGATTCTAAAATCCAAGAAAATATTATTATGACACTTGCCTTTTTAGCATTAGGAACTTCATCACTTGCTAATGAAATTATAGAAAAATTCTTTACATTTGCTGAAAATATGAGTAAAAATGTTGAAATGCTTTTCACTTTAGGTGAAGCTATTTCAATTATTATTGGTGGTTGGAATTCTACTCTTATGGATAAATATATTGATATTTCAGATGTACAATTTCCATCTGAAGGACACAGTACACAAGATGATAAGATTGTTGAAACTTTCTTATCTAAATGTTTAAATGATATGTTAAAAAGTGGTCGTCCAAATAGATGTAAAATTGTTTGTATATGGTTATTATGTATTGTTAAATATACTTCAAAATTACCATATATTCAAGTAAGTTTAATATATTGATATAGAATAAATTAAATATATATATATATATTAAATTATACTATATTATTTTATATAAATTATTATTGTTTAATATAAATATATATATTCTAATTATGAATTTTATTAATAATTAATATTAATAATAATGATTAATAGGAAAAATTACCAGATATTCACTCAGCATTTTCATATTTATTGGCTGATAAAGATGAATTTACACAAGAAGTTGCATCAAAAGGTATTGGTCTTGTTTACGATTTAGGTAATGATACGGTTAAACAAGATTTAGTAGGTTCTTTAGTTAATACTTTAAGTGAAGGTAGAAAAATGGAAAAAGTTAATGAAAATACTCAAATATTTAATAATCTTGGAACAACTCCAGATGGATCTCAACTTTCAACTTATAAAGATTTACTTGGTTTAGCTTCTGATATGAATCAACCTGATCTTATATATAAATTCATGAATCTTGGTAATTACATTAACAAATACTTTTTTTTTATAATAAAATTAATATTTATAATATGTGATTTATAATAATAAAATTTTAAAATTTTAAATGATAATAATGTTAATAATTATAATCTTAACTATTTTTTTTTTTTTACTTTTAATTTGTTCTTTAATTGTTTAGCTTCTCATAATGCTATATGGTAATATATACTAAATAATTAATTATAATTATCATTCATAATTAAATTAAATTAAATTGTATATAAAATTATATATTAAAAATGATATTATTCATTATTAATTAAATATATATATATATATAAATTTAATAAATAAAGGAATTCAAGAAGAGGTGCATCCCTTGGTTTCTCTGTTATTATGTCACAAGCAAGAAATGATCTTCTTCCACATCTTCCAACACTTATTCCAAAACTTTATAGATTCCAATTTGATCCAAATGTTAAAGTAAATACGGCAATGAAACAAGTTTGGAAATCATTAGTTACTAATCCAAAAGAAGCTGTTGATAAATATTTTGATGTCATTATTGTAGAATTAATTAATGGTCTTGGTGATAGAATGTGGAGAACTCGTGAATCAAGTTGTTTAGCTTTAGCGGATTTATTACATGGAAGAAAAATTAGTCAATTAGAAAAATATTTAGAAGATTTATGGAATATGACTTTCAGAGTATTAGATGATGTTAAAGTAATATTCAATAAGTTAAAAAAAAATAAAATTGAAAAAATAATAAATATTTATTATATAATTTTTTTATTAATATTATAATAATTTAATAGCAATTAATAATAATTCAATTAATAATTATTAATTAAATATATATTTTATATATATTATATATATATTATTTATATATTTATTTATTTATTATTATTAAAATAATAATAATAATAAATAAAAAGGAAAGTGTTAGAATTGCTGCATTTTCAGCATGTAAAGTCTTAACAAAAATTACTGTTAGTAATTGTGATCCATCTGTTGTATCACCTGAAAATGGTCAAAAAACTATGAATATTATTCTTCCTTTCTTATTAAAAAAAGGGTATATATGTTATTTTTTTTTTTTTTTCTATAATTAAATTAATATTTTTATATTTATTTTTTTTTTTTTTTTTTTTTTTTTTTTTTTCAATATTTATTTATTATTTTTAATATTAAATAATAATAAAATAGTTTACCATCACCTGCTGAAGAAGTCAGACTTTTTGCATTAAATACAGTATTTAAATTATGTAAAACTTCAGGAGTTCTTTTAAAACCACATATTACTGAAATTATTTCAATTTTATTAGAATCACTTTCAAGTTTAGAACCTCAAGCTATTAATTATTTAAGTTTCCATACAGATAAAACTCAACAATTAGATAATATTAGATTAAATGCTACAAAATCTTCACCAATTATTGAAGCTATTGAAAATTGTATTGAACATATTGATGATGATGTTATGAAATCTCTTTCTCCAGAAATTTGTACTTTAATTAGAAAAGCTGTTGGTTTCCCATCAAAGGTAAAAAAAAAAAAAAAAATTTTTTTTGTTTTCTCTTTATAATATTTATTATAAATAAATAAATAAATATATGTAAAATAATAATAATTATTTTTTATTTCTTTTAAAATAAAATATATAATACATATTATAAAAATTAAATATATATATATATATTTTGTTATTAATGTTAATTATAGGCTGGTACAGCTAGATTTGTTGTTAGTTTAACTCTTCGTAAACCATTAATTGTAAAACCATATGCTGATAATATCTTAAAAGCATTAGCGTAAGATTGATTATTATTATTATTATTTTATTATTATAATTACCATTACTATATTATTATTAATACTATTATAGTAGTAGTAGTAGTGGTTGTAGTAATATATAATTTTTTTTTATATTAATGAAAAAAATAATAATAATAATGAAACTAAATAATAAAAAATATAATTTAATTTTATTTTAGTTCTACTCAATCAGATAGAAATATGACAATCAGAAAATTATATTCCTCTAGTATTGGTTATGTTGCACATGTTGCATCCTATCAAGCACTTTCAAAATTTATTAAAAAAATCACTAAGCAATATATTGAAAATGATGGTAAAAAAAATTTACAATAATAATAATAATGAATAAATATAATAAATGTAATAAAAAAAAGTATAGTATCAATTTAATATTATTAACCTTTTTTTATTTTTTATTATTTTTTTTTTTTTTTTTTTTTTTTTTTTGAAAAAAAAAATTATCTTTATCAACTCTATAGAGGAAGAAAATAGAACTATGGCAGCTGTAGTTTTAAAAGAAATTTCAAATCATGCTTCAGATCAAATTAAAAATAATTGTTTAAAAATTGTATTACCATTAGCAATATTTGGATCATGTGATCCAGATGAAAATATAAAAAACATTTGGAGAGATGTATGGGATGATAATACAGCTGGTAGTATAGGTGCAATGAAATTATATATGGACGAAATTACTAATTTTATTAATGATAATCTTGTATCAAATTCATGGAGAGTTAAAAAACAAGCAGCTTGTACTTTAATTGAAGTTACAAAAACCATAGGTAAAAATATATATATTATATAAAAAAATATATATATTAAGTAATAATATATAGATATATAATTTAATGGAAAAAAAATAATAATAATAAAAAATAAAAAATAAAAAAATTCATATATATTTATATTTATAATATATATTCTATTTATAAATTAATTAATTAATTAATTAATAAATAAATAAATAAATAATTATATAAAATAAAAAAGAATCTTATGTTGAAAAGAAACTTGATGTTCTTATGCCAACTTTAATTAATGCTCTTTCTGGACGTATATGGGAAGGTAAAGAATCTATGTTACAAGCCTATGCATCAGTTTTAATTGCATGTAAAAATTCACCATTATTAGATAAAGATTCTTCTTGGAGAGCTGAAGCCATAAAAATTTTATTAAGAGAAGCAAAGAAAAATAATAAAAAATATAAACGTAATTCCATTTATTGGATGGGAGAAGTATTTAAAGAATTAAATATTGAAAATTTTGAAGAAGTATGTGAAATACTTGTTCCAGTTATTGGAGGATGGCCAGATGAAAAAGATGAAAATAAAATGGATGAAGATGAAGAAGAAGATGATGATGATCCAAATGAAAAACCATTAAAACTTTTAGTAACTAGTGCAATTTATAAATGTATTGGA
>MCFG01000075.1:132500-135000 GCA_002104895.1 Anaeromyces robustus | reverse complement strand
TGGAAAACAAATAAGAGTAAATAAGGTAAAGGACGAAATGTATATTATAATTTTATGATGATAATATATATAATGTTATACATTACATTTTATATAATATAAAATAGATGTATAATTAATTCTTAAAGAAAAAAAAAAGAATATTAATATTAAAGAATTAATTATACATATATTTAAAAAATGAATTAATTAAATTTACTAATATATTTATATTTAATTATATAATTATACAATTTTATTAATATTCTTTATATATATAATTATATATATAATATTTAAAATTTCATTATAATAATTAAATAAAATAAAATAAAATATAATAATAAAAAAAAAAACAGGCTACTTCAGATAAAAAGAATTTAGATGTTGGTGCTTCACTATTTATTGGTAATCTTGATCCAGATATTGACGAAAAATTCTTATACGATACATTTAGTGCTTTTGGTGTTATAGTGCAAACTCCTAAAGTAATAATAATAATAATAATAATTTTCATTACATATTTATAATATTATTAATAAATTTATAATTTAATTCTATATATATTAAAATGAAATCTTTGTATATATATATATATATATATAATATTATTATATAAATACATAATTTTATGTCAAATTAATAATTATAATTCCATTTATTAAAATCAAAAATACTATTTAAAATACATTCAATTTTTTTTTTTTTTTCTGCTTCTTAACAATAAATTTTTATCGCATTTAAATTCAACAAAATAATTCATTTTAATAATAATATCCAAATAATATAAAATAATATAATAACATTTTGATAAATTATAATAAAAAAAATAAAAATAAAAATAAAAATAAAGATTGCAAGAGATACAGAAACAGGAAATTCAAAAGGTTATGGTTTTATTAGTTTTGATAATTTCGAATCATCAGATGCTGCTATAGAAGCTATGAATGGACAATATTTAATGAATAAAGCAATTACAGTATCTTACGCATTTAAAAAGGATGGTAAAGGAGAACGTCATGGAACTGCTGCTGGTATGAATAAAAATTTATATATATATATTATATATTTATTAACAAATATAATTTTAAAATACATATATATATAAATATAAAACATAAAACTATAATAATATATATATTCTTTTTATTATTATAATAATAAAAATAATAATAATAATAACTTTAATAATCAAAAATTCATTTATATATATATATAATATATTTTATTTAATTAATTAAAATCAATAATTAATAGAACGTTTATTAGCTGCTCAAGCAAAGAAAAATATACCTACTATTATGCCAAATAAATTAGTAAATATTATTTTAAATATTAAATATTAAATATTAAATATTAAATATTAAATATTAAATATAAAAATTAAAAAAAAAAAAAAAATATTTAAAAATAATATAATATAATATAATATAATATTAATAATTTTTATTAATATATATTTATTCTTTTTTTTTTCCTACTTCATCATAATATAATTATAATTATATAATTATTATTATTATTTATTATTTATTTTATTTTATTTTTTCTATTTAATTTAAAATTTTCATCTATCAATAAATATTTATATATAAAATATAAAATATATCTATATCTATATCAATATCTATATCTATATCTATATTATATATATTATTATTATTAGTTTGCTAATATGGGTAGACCATTAACAGCACCACCAGCTGTTGTACCAGGACAAATTCCAGTAAATCCAGCTGCAGTTCCAAAACCAATGATGATGCAACCACAAATGATTCCACCACAAATGATGCAAAGACCTATAGGTATGCCACCAACTCAACAAATACCAGCACAATATATGATGCAAAGACCACCTATGGCAGTACCAGGACAACAAATGCGTAAATATAATTTTATATTTTATTTTATTAAAAATATTCTTAAATAATAATATTATCAATAAATATTATAAATATTAAAAATTATTATTATGAATGTTCTTTAATATTAATATATAATATATATATATATATATATATATAAATCTGTTTTTATTTTTTTTTAATAAATATATATTATTAATATATTTATTTATTAATTTAGCAATGGGAGTAAGACCACAAACTCCATATATACCTCAAAAATATCCAACTTATCCACCACCACAACAAATGCCACCACAACAATGGACTGGACGATAAATAAAATAAAAATAAAAATAAAAATAAAAATAAAAATAAAAAAAAATAAAATAAAATAAAAAAATATTTAATTTTATTTTATTTTTTTTTTTTTTTTTATTTTATTTTATTATTTAACTTTTAAATATTTATATAAAATTTTTAGTTTCTATTTTTTAATATTTCCATATTTCTATATTTTTTTCTATTTTTCTCTATATTTCTATGTTATTTTTTTTTTTCTATTTATTATATTTAAATTAATAATATAAATATTTTATTTTTTAAATAGAATACATTTATTTTTCTATGTTTTTTTTTTTTATTTAATAATTACAAAATTATCATTTTTTTTATAA
>MCFG01000075.1:120000-127500 GCA_002104895.1 Anaeromyces robustus | reverse complement strand
GGAAATATCAATTTTATTAAATTCTAAATTATAAATATCATCATCATCTTCATTATCTTCTGGATAAGAGGCAATAGTATTAGTAGCAGAAGGTTTTATAAAGGATTCTATATTTGGTGTATTGAAAGATTTAGATAATAAAGAATATTTTCTAGATTTAGATTTATCTATATTTTCTTTAGTAGTAGAAGTATTTATATTACTACTACTAGTAGTATTATTATCAGATCCAAAGAAACCTGAAGATAATTTTGGATAAGCTGATTTGGATTGAGATACATTAGGACCTAAGGAAAGTTGAGAAACATTAATAGATAATGTATTCTTTGCTTTTGATTTATTATATTTACTTGATGAATCTATCATAGAATTTGTCTTCTTTCCAGAATTAGAACCTTCTCTTGATTGAGATTGAGATCTTTTACTATTCATTAAATTATTAGCACGTTCAATATTTTCTTTAGCAAAAGCCATTTCTTTAACGGATGGTCTTCTAACATTTTTAATGGTTTCTAAAGCAAGGGAACTATCTTTTTTAACATAATTCTTACTAGAACCATTATTTAAAGTTTTTTGTTCAGCAGCTGCAATAATCTTTGCTACCTTACCATTAGTACTTGTTTCATTATAACTTATAAGATTACTAGTACTTTTACGTAATTGAATATTATGTTCATCATTACTATATGATGAAGACATTTTTGGAAGATTACTACCACTACTCTTTCTACCACTACTAATACTTGTAGTGACACTATTAGAAATACTATTTGATTTTAATAATGAACGAGTAACATTTACTGGATTTACTTGACTAGAAGAATGTTTAATACTACTATAGGTTTTAACTTCTTTAGATCTAATTTCTTTAGTTTCACTATAAGATTTATTTTCTGCTTTACTAGAAGATGATTGGCTATGTGTAGAACCTTGTCTTGATTTATTTAATCCAACAGAAGATGATGAAGTAGGTCCTACAGATTTATTCAATCCAACCGAAGAGGAAGGAGTAGGTCCTACAGAAGATTTAGATTTCTTAATATTACTACTATTATTTAAATTCTTAAATTCTTCAAATGTACTAAACATGGAATTTGTTGAAATAGATTTAGTAGCACTATCAGTGGAGGAACTCTTTTTATTTAATTTTGTAATGAATTCATGTTTTAAACCTTGACTAGCAGTTAATCTCTTTTTTGGATCCCATTGAAGACATTGGGTGATAAAATCAAGGAAAGTATTATCACGACATCTTAAAACAGTTGCTAAAGATAATGAACCTGGTCTTCTCTTTTTACCCTTAGAATTGGCGAAAATTTTTGGGGTATTATTAGCTTCGAAAAAGTTATTTTTTCTTGAACCTTTTTCAACAATATATGGAGCTGGAGCACCCATTACTTCCATAATACAAGCCAATTGTTCTTCTTCATTTTCTCCTGGGAAAATTGGATAACCTAAAAAAAATTTTAATAAACCAATAAATAATAGAATAATAATAATAAATTTAATAAAGGATGAATAAATAAATAAATAAATAAATAAATTTCAATTTTTTTATTTTTAACTCTTCTTTTCTTTTAATTATTATATATAATTTTAATTTTATTTCATCTATTAATAATAATAATAATAATAATTAAAAAAAATTAAATAAAAAAAAAAAAACATACCAGTATATAATTCAGCTAAAATACATCCTAAACTCCACATATCAATACTCATATTATATGGAATTCCTAATATAACTTCTGGACTACGATAGAATCTACTTTGAACATAAGTATAAATTCTTTCATGTTCATAACAACTACTACCAAAATCAATAACTTTAATACCAATTTTATCAAGATCTGATGAACTTAAACTTGGTTTTATTTGCATTGGATCTCTTAATAATATATTCTATAAATAATAAATGTTTTTATATATAAACAATAAATTAATAACATAAAAAATATATTTTATTGAAAATGTAATAATTATATATATATTTATTATAAACCTATAAATATATAATTCAAAATAATAAAAAAAAATTTTTTTTTACCTCTGGTTTTAAATCACAGTGAACAATTTTCTTATTTTCTAAAACTTCCAATGATGTTAAAACTTCTTTGGTAATACTAATAATAAATTAATAATACATTTATTATTAATATTTAAATTCTTAAAAGAAAAAAAAATTATTTACTTAAAATAAAAAATACTTACTGTCTAATCATAGAAATTGTAATACCTCTGAATCCACCATTTTTAATCCATTCATATAAATTAATACCGAGTAATTCATTTACAATACATAAATGACCTCTGAAATAAAATGATTCAATAAATTTAATATTATAACTATTCATAGTATTTTCCTATTTGAAATATAATATTTTTATAATATAAAAAAGATTATTTAATATTTTTATATTTTATATAAAAAAAAACATTTTTTAATATATTGAATGAATAATGAAAAACTTACTGGATCTTCAGATCTAATAGCATCTAAAACTTTAACTTCAACCATACCTTGTTTTTCAAACCTTTTTTTATTTTTAATAATTTTAACAGCAACATAATTTTTCTCTTTATGATCATAACATTTTAATACTTTACCGAATGAACCTTTTCCTAATAATGAAATAATTTCATATCGATAATTTATATGATCGTGTAAAACTATATGATAGTCACCTCTGGAATCATCATAACCTATTATGATATATAATAAATTTAATTTAATTATTTAATTATAAAATAGTTAATTATTATAATATTGTTGGGTTTTACTTTAAATGAAATATATTTAATATTTTTTTTTATGGATTCCAAAAAAAAAAAAAACTTACCATTATTTGTGACTTCGGGTTTTTCACCATGTTTCTTTTCTGATGGTTTTTTATAAGCAATATCAATTTTTTGAACACTACTTGAACCAATATACCAGATTTCTTCATAGTCACGAATTTCAACTCTTTCATAACTTGTTAAAATATCGTATTTAGTTCTTAATACAGCTATTATTTTTTTATATTACAAAATGTCATAAAAATAATTAATTATTAGTAAACATAATATCGATATAATATTATAATAAAATTATTTGGATATAAATATTATTAATATTATTTCATAAAAAATATTAATTAAAGGAATATTTACTTTCTGGTGTCATGCAAAGCTTAGGATTAAGGTTTGCCATAACTGGTTCTATAGCTGTTTTTGGTTGTTCTTTATTAAATTTATCAAAATCATGAGATAATTCATTAATATTAGTTTTTGAAAAATTTGTTAAATTGGTATTAATTATGGTTAAATTATTATTAGTAGTATTATTAGTAGTATTAATAGTAGTTGAATTGTTATTATCCTTACTGTCTTCTCTATCCATTTGAAATATTGATATTTGCTCATTTGACTTATCATGTTTAAGTTTAGTGTTAATACTTAGTGAATTAGTTGATCCAGTATCTTCTTCTGTTACTTTATCTAAGGATAAAGCTTTTATTGCTTCTGGTTTTAAATTATATGAAGAAGTACTAAGACTAAAAATAAAAAAAAAAAACATTTATATATTAATATTTTATATGTTAAAAAATAATTTAAATAATTATATATTCATATATTTATATATTTATATATATATAAATATATTTATAGTTTAATATAAATAAATAAAAATATAACTACCTTTTTACTCTATTTATATTTTTTTCTTCATTTTCAGTATTTTTTATACTTTTTCTACTTAAATTATTAAATGAATAATATTTTTCATTTTTAATAAATGAAGAGGAACCTTCATTTGGTTGTAATAATACAGCATCATCACATGCAATGTTCATTTTTATACTATTATTTATTTATATTATAATAAATTGATTAGATTATCACTATATATATTTATATTTATATTTATATATTTAATATTTTTTTTAATATTTATATCTATAATCTACACACCTTTTTTATATAGTTTAAAATTAAAAATATATATGATAAAAATAGTATAGTTATCTTTTTTTTTTGATAATTTTTTTTTAAAATGTTTGTTTTGTTTGTTTTACTTTACTGAATAAACTTTTTCAATTTTTATATTAAAAAAAGTATTTTTCTATTTCTATTATTTACAAATAAGTTTTTGAATTATTTGTACAATAAAAAGGGGAATTAAAAAAAAATGGGGAAATAATAAAAAAATTTTTAAGTGTAATAAAAATATTCTTATAATACTTTAAAAAAATAAATTAAAATATATATAATTAATTATTAAAAGTTAAACAGGTTTTTGAAGATTTATTTAACTTTTTCTCTAAACATGGTAATAAAATATGATTATTATTGTTTAATAATTTTTTTTAATATATATTTCCAAAAATATTTGATTAAAAAACTATATCATTATTTATAGATTATTATGACGTTATAATAATATTATATTAAGTAGTAAATTTAATATATATTATTTTAAAAGTAAACAATGATATATTTATGGTTTAGGGATTGATAAAGAATATTTAATCTTTTTTTTTATAGATTTTTATTTTTATTTTTATTCTTTTGTTGAATATTATAATGTCTTTCCTTTTAAAATAAAAAAAATATTAAAAGGAGTTTTTTTAATATTGTTTTGTAAATTATTTATTATATAATTTAATTTTTTTTCGTTTTTTTTTAATACTGTTATTATAATTTGATTACAATTGATTGATTAATATAATAATTAATCAAATAATTAAAACTATTGATTTTTTTTTTTTTTTTTTATATGATTTATTATTATTGAATATATTTATTTTTATTTTTTGTTTTTTATTTTAATCGTCAAACTATATTGTTAATTGTTTTTTATATTTCTTCTAGAAATTTAAAATTTTCTTTTTCTATTAATATTTTTTGTTGTTTTTTTTTTTTTTTTTTTTGTTTTATTTTTTTGTTTTTTTTTTATTTACTTATTCCATTATACAGATTATTAAAAATAAATAATCTATTTTTTTTTATTTTTATTTTATTATTTTAATAATATTAAAAATAAAAGAATAAGAAATCTCTAGATTAGATATAACAACGATTATAATTTATAAAAAAAACGAAAAAATGATAAATAATATAAAAAGAAAAAAAAAATTAAAAATAAATATATATATTTATTTATTTAAATAGAATAATAATAAAAAATTACAGTATAGTATTATAATTTATTTTATTTTATTTAATTAATTTATATAGTTAAATATTTAATGTTATTATTTTTTTTTCATTGTTATTATTATTATTATTATCAATAATTATTATTAAAAATATTAATATTAAACTTTTTTTTTTATTCTTTTTTTTTTTTTATTCTTTTTTTTTTATTCTATATAAGCATTCTTTATTATTTTATTATATTATTTTATTATATTATTTTTTTATATATATTTATTAATATTAATATTATTATTTAATTATTATTTCTATATAATTATTATTATTATTATTATTTATTATTAACTTTCTTTTTTTTCATTTAACTCATAAAACACATAATATAATTTTAATATATTTAAATATATTTTAATAATTAAATTTATATATAGAATGATATATATTATTAATAAATCATCATATTCTAATATATATGAATATATTGTAATATATTATTTAATACATTTTCTAATATAATTTGTATTAAAATAACAAAAAAACTGGTTAATCAATAATTTTCACAAATAATAATTAAACTATATTAATATATATAAATTTTATTATTATTTAATATAATTAACATTGATTTAATATAAAATCAATTGAAATTCAGTTTATTAATAATACATTCATAATATATTGTATGATTTAATTTTTAATAAAATTATAATATTTAATAATAATATTTAATAATAATAATAATAATAATAATTAAATATTTTAAAAATATTTTATTTTAAATATAACATAATTATTATTAAATATTACAAAATATGATATAATTTTTTTTTATTATAATCAAAATAAATAAATAAAATAAAAAAGTTGTACACAGTAATAAAAAAAAAAAAAACAATATTTATTTTATTAATTATTTTTTGTAATTTTATTAAAGCCATGTTTTTATTCTAATTTTTAATATTCATTTTCATAAGTTAAAAAAAATTTCTTTTTTTTTTTTTATGCTTTATTAAATATAATATGAATAAATATTGTAATTATATATGATTATTATTATTATTATTATTATTATTATTATTATTATTATTATAAACTATTAACTATTATAAATTGTTATTATATAAAGAAAAAAAAAAAGAGTTAAAAATAATATTAAATAATAATTAATAAATAAATAATAATAAAGAAAGAAAGAAATAAAGAAATATATAATAAATTAAAATTATTATAAATACTAAATATTAAAATGTTTTGAATTATTAAAATTGTAATACTACTACTACTACTACTAATAATAATAATAATAATAATAATAATAATAATAAATTATTTGTTCGTTCGTTTATAGCAATTTATATATATATATATTTTTGTTATATCAATTTATTATTTATAAAAAAAGTTCTTACTCTCTTTATTTAAAATTCTTTTTTTCATACATTTACATAAAAATAATATAAAATAAAATTTGTAATATTTTTTAATATAAAATAAAATATAAAATATTAATTTAATAATAAAATAATAAAATAATAAACATTTATTTATTCTACTCTATTTATTTTATTATACTCTAATATATTAGAAAAAAGCCTTACCATAAAATATTAAAATAGTAATAAAATATTAATGTATCATTTCATGTTAATGATTACAAAGATTGTCATTTCAAGTAAAAATAATAATAATAAAAACACTCCTTTAAATAAAAAATAAAATAAAATGTAACAAATACGTAAAGTAAATGTATTATTATTATTTATTTATTATATAAAAAAATGACTAAATAATAATAGATAATAAACACATCCATTAATTAATTATAATTAATAATTATTAAATAATTATTGAATAATATTTTTAATAATTTAAAATCATTTATAATCATTTATACTAAATCAAAAAAGAATAAAAAAAAAAGAATATAAAAATATAAAGAATAAAAAGTATTGCATTGAAATGATGATGAAATATTATGAAAGAATGATGTGATATGAAATGATTTTATATAAGAATTTCTTAAAATTTTTTACGTTTTATTACATTACACAAAATTGATTTGAAATTTCTTAAATGTAGATTTATTAAATAAAAATTAAAAATTAAAAAAAATGTACAATAAATCATAAAAATCATAAATTATATTAAAAAATAAAAATAAAAATTTTTTTATTTTTTTATTTTTTTTATTTTTTATTCTTTCTACCGTTTTTTTTTTTTTTTTTTTTTTTTTACTCTTTTTTTTTATTTTATTTTATTTTATTTTATTATTTATTAGAGTTTATTATCTTTTATTACAAATTAATTAATTAATATTTTATTTTTCTTATTATCATTATTATCATACTTTTTTTTTTGATA
>MCFG01000075.1:90000-117500 GCA_002104895.1 Anaeromyces robustus | reverse complement strand
AAATTTATTTTATTTTATATAAATGGATAATAAATAGTAAGAATAAATAACTTTTATTATAATTTTTTGATTTATATAAATATTTTATTATCCATTATAAAAGTTTTATATATCATAATCAAAATTTTATTTTATATTTTTTTTTTTAGTTTTATTTTTTTTTTTATTTTTATTTCCATATTTGTAAAGAAAAAAATTTTTTTACAAATATGGAAATAAAATAAAAATATATATAAAAAAAATTTTTTTTTTGCTTTTTTAGTTTTTTAGTTTTTTATGTATGTGAATGTGAATGTATATGTGTATATGTGAATGTGCGTATGAATGTATATGTGAATGTGTGTGTGTGTGAATGTATATATAAATATATATATATATATATATAATTGATTTTAGTCATTTATTTATAAAAAAAAAAAAAAAACTCTAGTATAAAAAAAACATTAAATATATAATTATAAGATTATATATATAGTATAATAAAAAAATATTATAAAAAAAATATTGTACATTTGAAATCAAAAAAATGATATAAATATATAGAACGGGAGAGTTGCATTTCGAAAATTTGTATTTAAAAAACTTGTATTTCGTAAAATGGCTTGAATATTTTTTATTTAAAGCCACTTAATTTCATTAAAAATTAAATAAATAAATAATAATTAATTAAATAAATAAAGTTGCAATTTGCAAAAATTTTTAAGTCACGTATAATTACGTGGGGCGTATATACAATTGTGTCATTGTTTTGTGGCTTATTTCTATAATTTTTTTAAAGCCATATATTTAATTTATGGCGTTAATAATAATTGTGTTGATATTTTATGACGTAAATATAAAAGCCACCAAAAATTTGGCGAATAAATTAAAACAAAATAAAAAATAAAAAAACATTTTTTTAAAAAAAATTAATAATAAATAAAATAATAAATAAAGAAATAATAAATAAATAATAATTAAATAAATGTTTTATTTTTTAAATATAAAAAAAAGAAAACTTTTTTTTTTAAACATTAAAAAATAAAATAAAAATAAGTAAACAATTGATTTTTTAAACATTTATTTAATTATTAATTATTTATTATTTCTTTATTTATTATTTTATTTATTTATTTTAGAAAAATGTTTTTTTTTTATTTTTTATTTTGGTTTATTTTATTTTTTAATGCTTAAAAATAAAATGTTTACTTATTTTTATTTTATTTTTTAATGCTTAAAAATAAAATGTTTACTTATTTTTATTTTATTTTTAATGTTTAAAAAATAAAATGTTTACTTATTTTTATTTTACTTTTTTTAATGTTTAAAAAATAAAATGTTTACTTATTTTTATTTTACTTTTTTTAATGTTTAAAAAAAATATATTCTTTTTTTTTTATATTTAAAAAAAATATATTCTTTTTTTTTATATTGAAAAATAAAACATTTATTTAATTATTAATTATTTATTATTTCTTTATTTATTATTTTATTTATTTATTTTATTATTAATTTTTTTTAAAAAAATGTTTTTTTATTTTTTATTTTGTTTTATTTTATTTTTTAATGATTAAAAAAAATATTTACTCTTTTTATTTTATTTTTTATTATAAAGGTATTAATAAGAATGCCTAACCTAATTATTACTATTTATTAGAGTGTTGTATTTTGCGATGGTGGTGCATTTCGAAAATTTGTATTTCGAAAACATTTTTAAATAAAATACTGTTATATATGATTTTGATATTGATATCTTAATTTATTTTTTTATTAATAATTTATACTTTAAAGTCTTATTCAAAAATATAAAGTATACACAATTACACTTTAATATATAATAATAAAATAAAAAATTATTCGCTAATTTATGATTAATAATAATAATTAACAGCATATTTCAATTGTTATTTATTAAATATACTAATACGTTATTAAAAGAGAAGAATAAAATTTCAAGAATTAAAAATAAATAAGAAATTTATATTAGGATATTAAAACCGTATAAAAATGGTTAATTTAAGTATCAATTAATATGATTTTAAATTTTTTTAATAATAAATACTTTTATATTTATAATATTGATTAATTTATAATAAAATTTATTTTTTATTTAATTTTTTTTATTTATTATTTTTTTTATTTATTAATTTATTTATTATTTATTTATTTTTATTAATTCTTTATTATTAATTTATTTATTATTATTTAATAATTTATTTACTTTAAAATTTATTTATTTTATAATTTATTTATTAATTTATTTATTTATTACATTATAATGCGCCATTTTTTCCGAAATGCACTTTTACGAAATACAAGTTTTCGAAATACAAATTTTCGAAATGCACCTCCATCATATAGAACATAGAATAAAATTTGAGGAATGAGTTTATTATTTTTTATTTGTTATTTTTTATTGATTTTTTTTTTTATATATTTTATTAATTATTATTAATTATTATTTATTATTAAATAGTTGCTTTTATTTTATTTTATTTTTTTTTTTATTTTATTTTTTTTATTTATTTATTTTTTATATATTTTATTTTATTTTATTTTTGTTTTATTTTATTTATAATATTTTTTTTTTTAGATATTTTTATTTTTATTTGAATTTGAATATTTTTTTTTTATTTTTTAATTTTTATTTATTTATTTATTTATTATTTTATATTTTATATTTTATATTTTATATTATATTAGATATATTTTAATTATAAACATTATTTTTAATAGAATTATTATTAAATATTTTTTTTTTTTCGTTTTTTTTTTTTTTTCTTTTTCTTTTTTCTTTTTCTTTTTTTTTTTTTTTTTTATATAAAGAAAAATATATATATTTCTTTATTTTATACTTTATATATATATAATAAAAAGATGTAATGTGGTAAATTTTATATTTTAAAAAATAAATGTAAATAAAAAATTGAAAAATGAAAAAAAAAAAATGTAATAATAATTAATAATAATAATAATAATAATAATAATAATAATAATAATAATAATAATAATAATAAGATAAAAAAAAATTTTTTTTTTATTTATTGATTAATTGATGTATTTGATTTTTTACTGATTTGGATTGATTTGAATTGATATATTGATTTTATTATTATTATTTTTATTATTATTATTAATTATTAACTATTATTAATTATTATTATTTATTATTATTATTTATTATTTATTTATTTTATAATATTATTTATTTATTTTATAATATTAATTATTTATTAATCTAAAAAAAAAAAAAAAAAAAATGAAAATGAAAAAGAAAATGAAAAAGAAAAAAAAAATAAATTTTAATTTAATTTAATATAATTTAATTTTTTAATTAATTACGTTGTTGTTGTGGTTGTTGTTGTTGTTGTTGTTGACGTGGACGTTGAGGGAATCTCATTTGACGATACCATAATAAAAATCCACCTAATGCTGCTAATAATGTAATAGAGGCAATTTCTAATAAATTTTCTAAATCACCTATTTCTTCCATTAATATTTTTTCAATTTGAGCAGCTATATCTTCAAGAGTTTGTTCGGTATCATCATGTCCATGACCTCCTTCATTACCATTACCATTACCATCACCACCATTTCCACGTCCATTATTAAGATTATCAGCTCGTGCATTACCTGCAGCATTATTTATATTATTTCCATCAATTCCTCCACCATTTTCTTGATTTTGATTTTGTAATTCATTATTGAATTTCTCATAAAGATCAAGTAAACGTTTCTTTTCTTGTTTAAGACGATCCATAACAGTTTGTCTTGGTTTATTATCAATATACATACTTGGTACTTCTCCTTTCAAGAATAAAATCATATGTTTAAAGTTTAATTTAAATAATGATAAACCTACTGGAACTGATGCTTCTGAATTGGTAGCTAAAGCATTATCATAATATCTTTTAGCAAGATTTAAATCCTAATAAATTCATATATAAATATATATATATATAAATAATATATATGTTTATAAATTATTTTTTAATAAATTAATATAAAAATAAATAAAATAAATAATTATTTAAATATATTATATATAATTACAATTGTATAATAATAATAATAATAATAATAATAATAATAATAATTATAATTTTTATTATAATTATTATATATATATATATATATATATATTTCATATTTATTACTTACAGTTTTAACTCCAACACCATTTTCATACATCCAACCTAAATTCCACATAGCTATAGAACTATATAAATCTGCTGCTACTTGATAATTAGCTACTGCTTTTTTATAAAGTACTGTACCATGTCCAATATAGAATTTTCTTTTTAAATAGATAACAATATCAAAAATAGATCCTTTCTTTTCTTTTTTCTTTTTTAAATCTTTACTTTTATTATCATCTTCTTCTTCTTCTTCTTTTCCTTCAGGAGTTACATTACCTGTATTATCTTTATCTTTTTCTTTTTCATTTTCATTTTCATTTTTATCTGAAGTTTTATCATCATTATCCTCATTATCCTTTCCATTTTTATCTTCTTTACCATACATACTATTTATAATTCTTTCAGCTTCCTTTTTAAGTGCTTTTTCAGTTTTCATTAATTCTTCAATATCTTCAGTAGAATCATCATCAATAAGACCAATATCATCAGTACCTAAACCATAATAGAAGTAATCACCAACTTTAACTCTAGCATCTGTATTCATTTGATTGGCTGCTCTATTCCAATTAATTAAAGCAACAGCATATGGATCAATATGTGGGAAAAGTGATCTTGTTGGGAAATATTCTATATATATATATATATAAATAATAATAAATTGAAAAGAATAAAAAAATTTATTTTAATAAATTATAATTGGAAAAAAAAATTTTTTATATATAATTTTGATTTTATATTTAATTATTATCTATTTATATATATATATATTTATTTACATATATATATATATATATTTATTTACATATATATATATATATATTTATTGCTTTATTAATTTTTTTACCTTTATCAATAATATAAGCTAAATTACTTTGGGCGACTTCATAACCTTGTTCAGCTACATAAAGATATTTTAATATAGCAGTATCAAAATCACCACTTTTATAAGCTCTGTAAGCTTCATCCATAAACTTTTCTTCAAAGTTGGCTCTTTCACATACACTTTTTAAGAACTATTGATAATATTTAAAAAAAGAAAGAAAGAAAGAAAGAAAGAAAGAGAGAGAGAGAAAAAATTATAATAAATTAATGAATAATGAATAATTATAATGAATAATAATAATAATAATAATAATAATAATAATAATAATAATAATAATAATACTTACAGTAACAGCAAATTCACAATGTGGTGGTACACCTAATCCTTCAAGATATAATTTACCTAAACGATATGTACCTTTAACATTACCCATAGTAGCAGCTAATTGATAATATTTTAAAGCATGCTTTTGATTTTCTCTTTTACCAGTATCTTTTTTTTTTTTTTTTAATAAAATATTATATATATATATATATATATGAAAAAAATAAAGAAAAAAAATATTATTAATAAATCTATTAATAAATTATAAACATATCATAATGTAACTATGATATAATAATCATTTTAAAAAAAAAAATTGTTTTTTTTTTTTTTTTTTTTAAAAAATTATTTATGAATTTAATTCTTACCAAGTAACATATCACCAAAGTTAATTTGAGCTTCAGTGTTTTCTTTTGAAGCTGCATCAGAGAAAAGTCTTGAAGCTTCTTTTGTATTCTATAAAATGAAAATATATATATTATAAATAAATATATATATATATATTATTAATAAAAAAAATTTTTTTTCGAATAAATTAATACTTTTTTTTTTAATATTTATTTATTTATTTATTTATTATTCATTATTTATTATCAATTTTTTTCTATTTTTTTTTTTTTTTTGAATACTTACAACTTCAAATCCAGCAACACCATCACGATTCATAACACCTAAATAATTAGTTGAATAGGCATCACCCTATTTATATATAAAAAAAATTCAATATTATATAATACTAATAATTTTTTTTTTTTTATTTATTTTTTTTTTTTTTTATTTTATAATAATAATTATAATTATATAAAAACTTACATGACGATAACCCTTTTCTAACCATTCTCTTGCTTTTTTCATATCTTGTTCAACACCTTCACCACGCCAATACATATATCCAATAAAACCAGCAGATTGTGAAACAACAGTATAATATTTCTTTTGTTCTTCAGATAAATCATCAAGAACTAATGGAGTTTTTGGTAATTGATTAGCAGCCTTTAAGAAGTAATGGAAAGCTTTTTCATAATCAACATCAATACCTGGAATACCTGGTATACCATAATAGAAAATTCTACCCAATGTATACTAAATACATAAAATTTAATTATTAAAATAATATTATACAATACAATAACAATACAATGCAATCCAATACAATAAAATATAATAATAATAATAATAATAATAATACAATAAAATAATAATAATATCATTAATATAAAAAAAATATAAATATTATATTCGTAATATAATTAAATAAAAAATTAAATGAAATTATATAAATTGTTACACATATATATTATATACATTATATATATATTATATTATATATATTATATATTATATTTTTTTCTTTTTCAATGAATAAATATTTACTTGAGCAATGGCATCACCATTTTCACCATCAGCAGAATATTTGTAAAATTGAACAACATCATTTGGTGGTAAACTTTGTTTTACATCTTCAACTTCACTTTTTTTATCACCAGAACCACTAGCTCCAAGACCAAAAATACCTCCATCTTCGTCAGAAAGTCTAAGTTTTGGTTGAGGTTGAACACGACCAAGTGGTGGTCCAGATTCTAAATAATCCATTACTAATTTTTATATATAGATTTATTAATTAATTAAATTAATATAATAATAACAAAAATGATAGTAATTAATATAAAGTTTAATGATAATAATAATAGTAATAATAAATGAAATTAATAAATGTTTAAAATAAAAAAATAATAAAATAAAAAAGATTTTTGGTTTATTTTATTTATTTATTTATATATATATATATATATTCTTTTTTCATTTTTTTTTTTTTTTAAAAAATTTTTATTTTTTTATTTTTTTTTACCTCTCTTTGAAATTTTTGAATAATACCAAACAGCTTCTTCACAATTTCTTGCTGTTCCAATACCATGCATATATCTATAACCTAATACCATTTCAGCTTCCTTATTACCATTTAAAGCTGAGAAAGTATAGTATAATAAAGCCTTTTTTTTTTATTTATTATTTTTTATATATTTTTAATTATTTTTTTGATTATTATATTATATAATGATAATTAAAATATATAATATATATATATATATAATTAAAAAGTTAATATATATAAAATATTGATAAAAAACATAACAAAACTAAAACAAAATACAAAAAAAAAAGAATTTATTACCTTTGCTTGATCTCGATCAACAACACCACCTAAACCAGTTGAATAAATTAAACCTAATTTGTAAAGAGCATCAGGATTACCAAATTCTGTACATAAAATATTTATATATTTAAAAGCAGCTGGCATATTTCTAACAGCTCCATGACGAGCAAACTTTTATATATGAATTATTATTTTATAATATTAAAATAATATATAAAATAATATTAATAGTTAATAAATATTTAAAAATACATTAAAAAAAAAAAAAAGGTATATAATATATATTTAAAAATATATATATATTAAATATTTACGAAAGTAATTTCAGTTAATTCTTCTAAAGCTTCTTCTAAATTATAATCAAGACCAGCTTTTTCTAATAAATATAAAGCTTTCTTTAATTTCTTTTCATTATCTTCACTAGTTTCATCAATTTCATAATCTTCTTCTAAATCATAATATCTATCCTTTATCTTTGGTTTTTCATAATATTTAAATTCTGGTTTACCAGTAATTTTTTTGAAAGCATTGGTTAAAATACCAACAAAAGTCCTTTTTGGTTTTTTATTATACTTTTTGTCAGGTATGGTATCAAGTAATTTCATTGCTTGTTCATAATATTTATTACCTATATAATTTTTAATTAAAATCATATTTAAATATTTATTATTATAATTAATATAAATTATCAATTATTAATTTTATTATTATTATTAGAAAAAATTCTAGTAATAATAAATATACCTTCATTATCTTTTTCATCATGAACCTATTGTATTTTATCAATTCATTTGCCAAGAGAATATTATTATTTAATGTATACATATAATAAAAATAAATATTTTATTTCATTTTTAATAAATTTAATAAATATAATTCCTTATTTCAATAAAAAAAAGAATGAATTAAATAAATTATTTTTAAAATTTATCATACTTCTTTATTTGGTTTATTTTCTTCAGTCTCTTTATTTTCTTTGTCATTATCTGATTTTATTTCTTCTTTTGATTCAATTACATTTTTTTTACT
This sequence comes from Anaeromyces robustus, assembly GCA_002104895.1. NCBI lineage: Eukaryota > Fungi > Neocallimastigomycota > Neocallimastigomycetes > Neocallimastigales > Neocallimastigaceae > Anaeromyces > Anaeromyces robustus. Next base: position 109,051 of record MCFG01000075.1, on the reverse strand, counting down.
TTCATTGTCATTATCTATTTTTATTTCTTCTTTAACTTCCTCTATTGGTTTTACTTCTTCTTTATCTTTTATTTGTACATCTTCATTCTTTTATTATTATTATTATTATTATTATTTATTTTTGTAAATAATTATATATAATAAAAATGTAGCAAATATATAGATTGTTAATTTCCAAAATATACATATTAAATATAAAAATTAAGTTTAATTAAAATATTATATATATATATAAATAATATTATACCTCATTATCTTTTGAAATTTCACAAGTAATAAATGGAATTATGAATAAAAATAATAGCACTATATATATTTGAAAAAATACAATATAAATAAAAATAAAAGTAAAAATAAAAATAAAAAATTTAAGTCATTTAAATTATTATTTATTATAATAATTAATTATTAGTTAAATTATATAATCAATTATTTTAATATATTATATACCTATAAAAAATAGCCTTTTATTATTATTATATTTAATAATCATTTTTTTTTTTTTTTTTTTTAGAAAAAAATATTTAAAAAACTAATAAATAATTATCTATATTTTTATTATTTTTCTAAATATAATAAAGTAATAGTAATAATTGTATCAGATAAGTGATCTTTTGTTTATGATATTTTTTTTTATTAATATATTATAAGAAATGTAACATATATTTATTAATATCTATTTACCTTATATTTAAATATTAATTTATAGTATATATTAAATATTAAATACTACTATTTTTATTTAAATATTTTGTTACTGTAATTATTATTTCTTCTTTTATATACTGTATTTATGTGTATAAATTATTTTGTTTTGCTTTGTTTTTTTTTTTCTGTAATGTAATTATTATTATTATTTTAATTCTTAATTTGAGATTTAATATTATTTGGTATAAATTTATATATATTAAAAAAAGAAAGATTTTTATATTTATCTATTAAAAAAAATATAAAAAAGAATAAAAATTCTAAAAATATTTATATAAAATTAATGGTTAATTATACTAAAATATATATATATTTAATTATTCATTTAAAATATTAAAATAATTACATTTATTTTATATTACTTTATTTTCTTCTTCTATATTACTGAATAAATAAATAAATAAATAATGTTATTAAATGTTTTTTTTCTTATGTTGTTATTTTTTTTTGTTTTTATTTTAGTTTTTATTTTTCGTTTTTTGTTTTCTTGTTTTTCTTCTTTATTTAATGAATATTCCTCATTATTTTAAAGATCCAAGTAAAAAATTGCTAAATGAAAATAAAATATTATATAATGTCAATATTAATTTTCAATTACAATAATAAAAAAGGTTAAATGTTTATTCTAAAATAGAATAGTGTTTATTCAATGATATTTACAATATTTTTTTTTCTTTTATTATTTTTTATTCTTTATTTTTTTTTTAGAAAAAAAAAACTTACAATATTCTTAATTTAACTTTTTTTAAAAAAAAAAAAAAAAAGAAAAAAGAAAAAAAAAATAAAGTTGTGTATTTTAATATTTATTATTATTATTATTATAAAATAGAAAATCAAAATAAAAAAATTAATTATTTAATATTTAATATTTAATTATAAAATCAATAATTTTATAAAATTATTAAATAAACAGTTTTTTAATGATTAATTATTAATATATCAAACTAATAATAAAATAAAATAATAATAATAATAAAAATTTATTCATTTATTTATTTATTTATTTATTTATTTATTTATTTATTTATTTATTTATTTATTTATTTATTTATTTATTAATTTAAATATAAAATAAATTAAAATTTAATTTAGTTAAGATTACCCAAAAAGTCTACAAAAAATATAATAAAATAATTATGATTATTTATTTATTTACCTATTATCTATTTATTTATTTATTATTTATTTATTCATTAATTTACTTATTATTTATTTATTTATTTATTTATTTATTTATTTATTTATTCATTCATTCATTTATTTATTCATTTATTTATTTATTTATTTAGTTATTTATTTAGTTATTTATTTAGTTATTTATTTATTTATTTATTTATTTATTTATTCATTCATTCATTCATTCATTTATTTATTTATTTATTTATTTAGTTATTTATTTATTTATTTATTTATTTATTTATTTATTTATTTATTTATTTATTTATTTATTTATTTATTTATTTATTTATTTATTTATTTATTTATTTATTTATTTATTTATTTATTTATTTATTTATTTATTTATTTATTTATTTATTTATTTATTTATTTATTTATTTAATAATTATTTTATTTTTGTGTTGTGTGTTGTTTGTTTTTTGTTGATTGTTGTTTTTCTATACATATAAATCCTAATAATAATAAATAATAAATAAATAAATTATTATGAAATTTTTCCAAATATAAATTATTATGTACTAAAAAACTATTGGTCCATTTTTTAATCAATATTTTAAATCCTAATCCATGTATTAAGTGTAAGTGTAATACCCATCACCCACAACGATTATAGAATAAACTACGAAAAAATATTTTTTATTAAATATAATCAATAATCAAATAATCATAGAAACTATATTTATTTTATATGTGTAGATGCGTAGATGTTAGATATTATATGTTATATGTTATATGTATATAAACGAATATGTTATATATTATATAAGTATAATATTATATTACTATTGAAATTATAAATAAAAATACCTTTTTCATTTAATAAATTAGACATAATATCTTTATACTTTGTTGAAACAAAACAATATTTATTTCTTATATTAATCATATAATAATTGAAATAAATATATCTTTTTTTTTAATTAACAATACTTTTAATATATATAATATTGAAAAAAACTATAGGTAACATTTTATATAAAAAAAAAATCTAATAATTAAAAAATTAAAGAATTAATCATAAAATATATATATAAATTAATTTATATCATTCGGGTTATTATAAATTAATAATATTCAAGATAAATATAATGTCATCTGGATTCTCTAAATTCTTGTCAATTTATAACATACAATAAATTCTTTCAATCTTTCTTATTTGAAATTATTAAAAAAATTTGTTAAAATAAATGGAAACAAAATAGAAAGAAAAAAAATTAATTATAAAATAAGAATATATATATGTATATATAAAATAGTGAAAATTATCTTTTCGGTTATTTTTAGTACTAAGTTACATTATTATTATAATATAACATATTTTATTTTTTTGAATACTTATTATTCAAGGAATATAAACCATATAATATAATTTTTTTTAAAAAATTAAAATACTAATAAATGTAAATTAAATTATCGTTTGCAATTAAATAAAAATTGAATAAAAGATAAAGAAAGGGTAGTAAAATAAATGAAGAAGATTAAGATAATTTTAATTAAGTAATATCAAAGCTTTTTATTTTATATTTTATTAATTTTTTTTATTTTATTTTATATTTTATTAATTTTTTAAGTATAATATATAATATCCAGTGTCTTCTTTGATTAATAAAAGTGTTTATAATTTCATATATTATATTTATTATTAATTTTAAAAATAATTAAATGTTATTAAATTATATATAATAAAGATTTTGTTAATATCATTAATTTAATTAATTTAATTAATTTAAATAAATAAATAAATAAATAAATAAATAAATAAATAAATAAATAAATAAATAAATAAATAAATAAATAAATAAATAAATAAATAAATAAATAAATATATTTTTACTTAGCAAATACTTTTTAGTTAAAAGATTATATATATTAAAAATATGTATAATATATATATATAAAAAAATATTTTTTCTAAATATAAAATAAATATTTTTTATTTTTTTTTTTTAAAAAAAAAAAAAAGTAATGAAAAACTGATTAGGTTGTGTTATGCTATACTAAAATATCATTGGCTATTTTTTAATATTAATTTTTTTATTTTGTTTTTTTTTTTTAATTTAAATCAAAGAAAAAAAAAAAAAATTTTTTTTTTTTTAAAAATTTATATTTAAAATTTATAGTTTAAAAAATATATAAATATTATATATAAAATAAGGATAACCACAAAATTTGAAATCAATTGAAAAGATTTTAAAAAAGAAATTCGAATTTTTTTTATATAATAATAAAATAATATTAATATTTTTATTATATTTATATAATAAAATTGTATTATACCAAAATTTTTTTTAAAAACAAGAGAATTATATCATACAATTTATAATTCATAGTAGTAATAATAATAAAATTTCAAACTGAAATTTGAAATTAAAATTTCAAAAATTCAATACATTCAATATATTCTATTAAGTTTTTATAATTTTATTAAAATTTAAATCCATAATATAACTAGAAAAAATTCTTTTTAATTAACAACAACAACAACAACAATATTAATAATAATAAAAAGTAATCTAGTATATCAATTATATAATATAATATAATATAATATATATAAAAATGGAACTTAAAGAAGTAGATAATAATAATAAAACGGAATATCAACGTATAGAAAAATTGTATAAAGAAGCTTTTCCTTCAAAAGAAAGACAAAATTTTTGGTCATTACAAAGAAGAGTTAAAAAAGGAAAAGCAGAACAATGGAATTTTTATGATAATGATATTTGGGTTGGTTGGTCCTATATTATAAAAATAAAAGGAAAAAATTATATTTATTTATATTATTTTGCTATAAATTCCTCTTTACGAGGTAAAGGTTATGGAACCAAAGCTTTAAAATTATTACTTGAAAAATATAAAGATTATAAAATAATTTTAGCTTTAGAAGATTGGAGAGAAGAATCTGATGATCATGAACAACGTATAAAACGTCATGAATTTTATCTTCATTGTGGTATGAAAGATTTACCTTATAAACAACAAGAACCTGTATTAAGTTTTGCAACCATGGGATATGGAGATGAAGTAAAACCTGAAGAATTCAAAGATTTAATAGATACTTTTATGGGATGGCCATTAAAATATTATTATAATTGGAATTTAGTAGAATTGTAATTGTAAATATTACCAAAAATGATAATCATTAAAGAAAAAAAAAAAAATAAAAATAAAAAAATACCTACCTTGAGAAAAATCTTAACTTTATTAATAAAACATAATAATACCACTAATAATATGATATTATATGATAATATTGAAACTAATAAATAATTAGTAATATATATAACAATAACGGTAACAATAACAATAATAAATATCATTATATAACAAACATAATAATATTATTAGTATATAATGATAAATACAACCCTTTCAGAAATTGGGTTTAAATAGTATTTATATATAATATTTATTATTATATATATATATTATTATTTTTAATATATTAATTAAAAAAAAATAAATGAAAATGGGAAAAGGGAAAAAAAAAAGTAAATTTAATAAACCAAATAAATTAACAATATACACTTTAAAATTTATACATTCATAATATAAAGTTTCTTTTTTTTTTTTAAAAAAAATATCTTTAATAATAAGTTTTAAATATTAAAAAGATTATTAATAAAAAATATTATCTTAAAAAAAAAAAATACCAATACCATAAAAAATTTTTTTTCTAATTATAAAAACAATACTAAGTAACAAATAATAATAAAATATAAATTATGAATAAAGTTTTATTCAAAATATAAAATATATATATTACATATATAAAAATTTTTAAGGATTTTTTTTTGTTATTATTATAATAATAACAGCCCAGTATTTCGAAAAAGATAAATATATTTTAACACAAATATTATGCAAAAATGAAAAGATATATTTAAACTTTTATTTATATTTTTATTTATTTTTTGTTTTGTCTTTATTTTTATTTTATTTTATTGTAAATTTTTATTTTTTATCATAAATTTCATTTTTTTATTTTATTCTAAATTGTATTTTTCTTTTTTATTTATTTTTGTTTTTAATTTTTAGTTTTTTAGTTTTTTAGTTTTTGTTTATTTTTATTTTATTTTCATTTTTTTATTTTATTTTATTTTATTTTTTGTTGTATTTTTTGTTTTATTTTTTGTTTTTCTTTTTGCTTTATTTATTTTTTTTTTTTTTGCTTTATTTTTTCCTTTGAATTTTAGTATTTATGACCTTAATTTCAAAAGAATAATAAATATTGGGTTTTTTCTTTTATTTAACCTATTTAAAATATATAGTTTTTATATTAGATATATTATAAATTATAAAATAAAATATGAAATAACAATATTCATATTCATTTAAATATAAATATATAAAATTTTTCTATTTAAAAGTATTTATAATAATAATATATATTTACTTTTAAATATTAAAGGTTATTTAAAAGAATCCAATAAGCTTCTTAACGGCTTCTTTAATAGCTTCTTGAGTAGAAGTATCGAGTTGATCAACTTTAACTGGAGGCATTTTTGAGATAGTTTTTAATTTTTTATTATTTTTAAAATAATTTATATAGTAAAAATAAATAATAAAGAAAATAAAAAAAAAGATATTTCTTTCTCTATTTATACTAAAATTTAATTTTTTTTTTGAATGAATGAATGAATAATATTATTTTTAATTTTTAATTTATTAATTAATCATTTAATCATTTCTTTTAAAAAAAAGATAAAAACCATTAAAAATTAATTAATGAATTTAAATGAAGTAATTTTTTAATGGTTTTCTTATCAAATTTATTATTAAATAAAGTTTATTATTTTATTATTAATCATTAAGTACAAAAAGAAAAAAAAATTTTTTTTCTTTATTTATTTAGAATACATCTCATTTTTTTATTCATTCTGTTTTTAAACAAATAATAATTAATAAACTTATTTAATAATAAATATATCAAATATATATATCAAATATATTCAAATCTTATTTATTAAATAAATAAATAAATAAATAAATAAATAAATAAATAAATAAATAAATAAATAAATAAATAGATAAATAAATAGATAAATAAATAAATAAATAAATAAATAAATAAATAAATAAATAAATAAATAAATAAATAAATAGATAAATAAATAAATAAATAAATAAATAAATATATAAATATATAAATAAATAAATAAATAAATAAATAAAATAAATGTTTTTATATTTTTTTTTTATCTTCATTTTTTAATTGCTTTTTTTTTTTTTTTTAAAAACTTTAAAGAATAATAAATTGAATAGTAAAAAAAAAAAAAAGAGAAAAATTGCAAATCATTTAATATAAACTTAAAACATTTTTTTTTAACAAAAAAAAAAAAAAAAAAGAAAACGTTTTACAAAAACGAAAAAAAAATTTTTTTTTTACCCAAAATATAGAAATATATGTAAAGTTTAATTATTAATTTTTTTTTTTTTTTTATATTTTTATATTTTTATATTTTTATTTTTTATTTTTTATTTTATTTTATTTTGTCAAACATAATAAAGTTGATTACTGATTAGGGTATAATACAAAAAAAAAAAGATAATAATAAGATAAAACAAAAAAACAAAAACAATAAAATAATTACTTTTTTTTTAAAAAAAAAATAAACATAAAAAAAAATAAACAATATTTATTATTGTTTATATTTGTTAATAATAATACTAATAATATTAATAATAATAATTAAAAGAATAACCAATAATGAAATACAAATATTTTATGATCATTAGTATTGTAATTTAATTTAATCTTCGCATGATTCATCCACAATTTTTATATATATAAGAAGCCATTTAATAATATCTTAATATAATAATATAATAATATAGTAATATAATAATATATATATTAAAAATAAATATATAGAAATTAGTTAATAGTAATATTTTATTTTATAATTCTTATATATAATAATACAAATAATAATATTATTAATACAATATTATTATTATTATTATTATTATTGATTTTTTTTTATATTTTATTATTTTATTATTATATTACTAGGATAAAAAAATTTTTTAATTGGTACGTGATTTGTACCAAAGAAAAAATTTTATTTAGCAGATTAACCTTATTCCAATATAAAATCAAATTATTTGGTTTATTGTTAGTGTAACTATTAATTATTAAAAATATATATAGATATATGTATTCGTATTGGAATAACTTCAAATTATGTAATGTAATTCTTTTATTTTATTTTAATTATTACTATTAATTGATTATAAAGTAATTGATATTGTTGAACTTAAAAAAATTATAAATATATATATATATATTTATAATAAATTTTTTTAAATAAACTGATTTTTAATAAAAAAAAGAAATATATGAGATGATAACAAGTAAAAGGACTATTAATAAAAAAGAAAAATATATGAGATGATATAACAAGTAAAGGAACTATTAATAAAAAAGAGAAATATATGAGATGATAACAAGTAAAAAAAAAAAAAAAAAGATTTAAAAAATATTTAAATATTTTAAAATATTCATTAATGTCAAACATAATACTTAAATTTAAAATATATATATATATAAAAGGATTTATATTGAAATAAAGTATATAAAAAAAAAAAAAGAGAGAATTTATTCTATATTTTATTTATTTATATATTTATTTTATTTTATTTTATTTTTATTTTTTATTTTTTTTTTTTTTTTTTGTTTTATTTTAAAATTATTTGCATTTATAATTATTTATTAATAATAAAAAAAAAGTATAATTACTATATTATAAGATATATTATGATAAAAATAATTAATACCATTATTTATAATATTATTATTATTGTTTTTATTTAAAAAAAAAAAAAAAAAAAAAAAGTAACATAAAACTTTTTTAAAAGTTTCTTTGAAAATAGAATTCTTTTAAAATATATATATATATATATATTTAATATTATTTGATAGGCATATAATGAAAAGTATATATATAATATATATATATATTATGTTTTTATTATATATATATATTTTTATACTTTTTTTTTACTTTTTTTTTTCTTTTTCTTTTTTTTTTTTTTTTTTTTTTTTTTTTTTTTTTTAATTAGTTATTATGTTATTATATATTTTTATTGTTTTGTTGTTGATCTATTGAGTTATTTATTATTCTTATAATAATAGTTTTTTTTTTTTTTTACTTTTATTTGTATTTGTATTTTTATCTTATTATTAAATGTTGTTGATGAAATTATTATTAATTTATTGTATTATTATAATTGAAATTTATAAATATATTATTATTAAATTATATGAATGTATTAGATTAAAATTTAATACTGTAAAACATATGGAAATAAATATATATTTATTTATTTTGTATTTTATTTGGATTTCGTATTTATGTTTATGTTTATTTATTCATGTGCTAATACAATGGCTGTTCTACATGGAATATATACCTATTGTAATTATTATAGAAATATATGTAATTATATTATTATTATTATTATATATTATTATATATATATTATATATGAAAAAAAGATATATATATATATATAAATTTTATTTATTAAATTAAATAAAATATAAATATATATTATTATAAAAGTTTATAAAAGTTGGAGACAAATAAAAATAAACAATAAAAAAAAAAAATAATTACTTGTATAAAGTATGGACGACCATTCCATTCTAATTTTTGAGGGAAGTGTTTTATTGATTCATTAATTCTTTCTTGACCACCAAATTCTTTTCTATCAGTATTTAAAACAACATAATGTCTATATATATATAAAAGTATATAATATAATATAATATAATATAATATAGAATAATAATAATAAATAATAATAAATAAATAAAATTAAATTAATTATATATATTTTTATTTTTATGGTAGTAATCATTAAATTAATTAATTATTGTAATTTACTATTAATCATTATTACTATAATCTATAATTTATTATAATTATATATATTTAATACTTACGCTGATGCCCAATTAGTACCAACACGATAATCAGAGAAACTCTTGGTTGGATGGAAATTGAAAATCCATAATAAATTAGCTCTTTCAAATACAATTAATTTATCACCTTCATGTTTTAAACTAATATAAGCTTGTGGAGAATCTAACCATTTATATTTATCTTCTAATGTTTGCATAGCTCTATCAAATTCATTTAAATATTTATATCTTAATAATTTATCATCTACTAAATTAAATTGTCTTCTAGCATATAAATAACTATTTCCATTTCCTGCTCTTGGGAAATCCTATATTATATGTAATAAAAAAAAAAAAAAAAAAATAGAAATATATATATATATATATATATATATAAAGAAATGAATATTTATTATAAATAATATTGATAATATAGAAATATTTCATATAATATAAATAATTATAATAATAACAAAAAAAAAATTGTTATTTAATTATTATTATTTTTTTTAATTATATTTTGTAAATATAAATAAATAAATATATAAATAAATAAACTTACAAGCCATTCTGGATGACCAAATTCATTACCAATAAAGTTTAAGTAACCTTCACCAGCAATAGAATGTGTTAATAATCTAATCATTTTATGAAGAGCAATACCACGTTCAATAACAGGTGTTAATTCAGTTAATTCAGACATATTAGTATACATTTCTTTATCCATTAACCAAAAGGCAAGTGTTTTATCACCAACTAAAGCTTGATCGTGACTTTCAGCATAAGCAATAGTTTTTTCCTATGAAATATATAAATTAAAAAAAAAAAATTTTATAATAATAATATATATATATATATAATGATATATAATAAAATAGAAATAATAAAAATAATTAAATATTGATAATAAAAATAATTAAATATTGATAATAAAAATAATTAAATATTGATATTATTATTATTATTATTATTATTATTATTATTATTATTATTATTTTTTTTTTTTTTTTTTTTATTATTATTATAATAATATATATATATATATTTTTTTAAAAAAAAAAAAAATTATATTGAATATATAAAATTATTAATTATTTTCTATTTACCATATAACGTCTATTTGTTAAAGTCCAACAAATATTTCCAATATCCCAATCATCATCTTTAACTTCCTTTAATATTCTAATCCACATATCTGGGACAGCCATTGATAATCTGTAATCAAAACCAATACCACCTTCAGATACTGGACGACATAATGTTGGCATACCTGAAACATCTTCAGCAATAGTAACTGCGCTTGGATTAACTTCATGAATTAAATAATTAGCCTTTAAATTAAATCATTAAATATTGATAGAAAAAAAAAATAAAATTTTTTTTTATATATTGATATTACATATTTAATTATATTTATTTATTTTAAATTTTTTTTTTTTTAATTATATATATTGGTTGTATATTGAATTATAATTAATAGATAATTTATAAATGTATTGTTATTATTAAAATTTGATATAATTATGTGATTATAGATAAAAAAATTATAAATGAATTGTTATTATTAAAATTTGATATAATTATGTGATTATAGATAATTATAATTTAATTGTTATTATTATTGAATTATTTAAAATTTGATTTGATGTTTATATAATATATATATATTAAAATATTAATATTTTTTATATAATGAATATTTATTAGTGAAAAAAAAAAAAAAATAAAGAATAATTAATAATCAATTTTTAAATTTATATATTAATATATATATGTAATATTAAAAAATTAATTAATTTATAAATAAAAATAAAATAATAATATATATTACAAGCATTAAGTAAACAATAGCTTCTAAATCAGTACTATCATTGAAATAATCATTATAATTTCCATTGAAACCAACACCAATACCATGATGTTTATACATCATACTGGTAACACCATCAAAACGGAAACCATCAAAATGATAAACATCCATCCAGAAACGAATATTTGATAATAAGAATCTTAAGGTTTCATAATTACCATAATTAAATAATCTACTATCCCATAAATCATGATGGCCTCTACCACCACCATGGAAATATTGATGATCTATATTTAAATTAAATATATATTTAATTTAAAATATATTTAAAATATAAAAATATATATATATATATAGAATTCAAATTAATTTATATTATTTAATAAAATAAAATATTATATTATATATTATATTTTATTATATTTCATAATGAATTGTTATATACAAATATATATATTTTTAATAATTATAGAATAAATATATTAATTTTTTTTTATTTTTTATTTTTTATTTTTATTCTTATAAAATATATATATATTTTATTTTATTTTATTTTATTTTTACCTGTTCCATCGAATTCATTTAAACCATCTAATACATTACTACAAGCATGTGAATGAACAACATCAAGTAAAACATACATTCCCATACCATGAGCAGTATCAATAAGTTCCATTAAATCTTCTGGAGTACCATATCTACTTGAGGCAGCAAAGAAACTAGTAACTTGATAACCAAAACTAGCATAGTATGGATGTTCCATAATAGCCATCAATTGAATAGTGTTATAACCAAGATATTTAATTCTTGGAAGAATATTTTTAGTAAATTCCTTGTATGAAGCAATTTTACATTCGCATGATGCAATACCAACTTATTTATTATTAGATAAATATATAATTATTATTATTATTATTATTATTATTATTATTATTATTATTATTATTATTATTATTATTATTATTATTATTATTATTATTATTATTATTATTATTATTATTATTATTATTATTATTATTATTATTATTATCATCATCATCATCATTATATATAACATTATTTATATTATTTAATTTTAATTTATTTTTAATAATATAACGTTTACGAACCATGAGCTTCATAAATCTTTAAACCAACTGGCTTTGGTGGTGCTTTATTTTTAAAAACATATGGTTTAGGTGGATTCCAGAAAATAGCTATTTATTTAAAAGTATAAAAGTATTTATTATATTTAGTAAGATATAATAAATAAAATTAGTACTTTGAATAAGAAATAAAAAATAAAAAATAATAAAAAAAATTTATCATTTTATAATTTATTTTATTTCATTTAAAATTACCATCATAAACAGGACTCTCTAATTATTTTTATATGATAAAGTAAATATATTATAGGTTTTTAATATATAATATATACATATATATATAAATAACAATAATATCATTTATTATTATGTTAAATTATTTTATTGATACACTAAATATATATTGAAATATTAAAGTGTAAATATACTTTTTGGATCTTGAGTAACTCTACGAATCCAAGCTGGAACTCTATCAACTTCTTCACCATTTGGTAAAGTTAAATTAATCTTTTTTTTTTTTTTTTTTTTTCATTGTTATATTATAGATATAAATAAATAAATAAATAAATAAATAGATAGATAGATAAATAAATAAATAAATAATTGTAATAATGTAATAATAGCAACAATTATAAAATATTTATAAAATAATTATTAATAAATAATAAAATGTATTCATATGTATATGTATATATAATATAAAAAAAAAAATAATATATATTTGATTTTATTGAATTTCATTACCTTAACTTTTGAATTATGTGGAATTCCTGGAGTACCGTCAAGTTTGTTTGGTACAAAGATTTCCCATACACCATATTGATTTGAATACATTTCATGAGTTGTTCTATCCCAGTTATCTTTATTACAAATATTTTAATTTCATTATATATAATTTAAAAGGAAATGAAAATAATAAAATATAGAATTAAGGAAATATCATTTATTCAAAATTATTTTATTTTTATATGCATTTCTAAATTAATAAAATTATTTTTTATGTAAAAAAAATATTAAAGAGGTAAATATATATAAAAAGGATACTGAATTCACCAATAAGATGTGCTCTAACAGCATTTGGAGCCCATTCACGATAATATATACCCTTTGGTGTTATATTAAAACCCATATGTTCATAACCTTTAGCAAAATTTTCAATTCCATTTTCATTTTTCTTGAAATCATTAAGCCATTTTGAATAAAGGTTATATCTAATAGTATTTTAAAATTTTAACAAAGAAATAATAATAATAATAAGACAAAAAAAAAAAAAGAATTAAATTATTATTTATTCTTAAAAAAATTGATTTATATAAATGAAATTTGACATAATTATAATATTATTTAATATTATTTTTATCTTATATATATAATTTAACTTTATAAAAAGCATAACAAACTATATATATAGAATAACAATAATTATAATGTATTATTTTTATTATTATTATTATTATTATTATTATTATTATTATTATAATGTTTATTGGGTAATGTTAAAAATTTATATACCTTGTTAAAAGTGAATGTTTGAATGGAGAAAGCCATGGATCAAGTTTAATAAGTGGATCAACTGGCGTTTGAGATTCAGTTTCAGACAACACTTCTGTCATTTTAACTTTTTTTATAAGTTTTTAATTAATAAAATTGTAATTATTATACTTTATAATTTTTTAAATTGAAATTTTTATGTATATTTAAATATTGTAAATAATAATAATAATAAAAATAATAAAAATAATAAAAATAAAAAATAAATATTTTGTTAGTCATTATACTTAAAACAATATATTCATTACATTTCAAATATGTAATTGTTATTTTTATTTAATTTTTTATAAAATTTGATTTTGAAATGAATTTTTTTTTTTTTACTACTGAATAATATTTGTTTTTTTTATGTCACATTTCTTTTAATTCTTGAGTGATTGTTTAGAAGTTTGAATTAAAAGTCTGTTTTTATTTTGAAAAAAAAATATTTATTAATTATTTGATATTTCAAAATAATTGTGTTTTCATAATTATTATTATGTTCCTGTTTATAATTTAAAATTTATATTTTAATGCCATTTTTTATTTATTATTATTTTTATATTTATTATAGTTCCTTTTCCTTAGATATAATTTATAATAATATTTCCATATTGATATAAAAAATAAAATATATAATAAATTTCAAATATATATAATACCGTTTAAAATTATTATTTATTAGTTTTAAAATTTATTTATTTATTTTTATTATAAAGGTTTATTTTCAATTATTATTTTTATTTTTTATAATTTTTAATTTTAATTTTATTCTTTTTTAAAAATAAAAAAGAAAACAAATAAAAAGTTAATGTAATATTTTTTATTATTAATTATTATTATTTTTTATTTTTTTTTAATTTTTAACAAATTTTTTACTAATTAAGTTGGATAACTCTATTTAAATTAATTATTATTTATTAATTTATTTAATAATTAATTATTAAAATGTTTTTTTTTTTTTTTATTTTTTTATTTTAATTTTTTTATTTTTTTTTTTTATTTTTTAAAAAAAGATTAAAATTATTTATTCTCTTAGTTTTTATCTATTTACTTATTAATTAAATTATTTATTTAATAATTATATATTTATTTATTTATATTTAAAGTTTTCATTTTATATTATAATATAATATAATATAATGTAATATATAGATTTAAGTAAAAAATGTAATTTTTTTCTTTTCCTTTTATATATATTTCATTAATAAAAATTTCTATAACATAATATAATATATAATATAATATAATATAATATAATAAAATATAATATTAAATTAATGTTTATATATTTTAATATATTATAATATTTATTAAAATGTATTAGATTCAATTTATTAATTAAATAAATATATGAAATCAATATATTATAACCAAATGATAGAAAATGACATTTTTTTTAAAAAAAATAAAAAAAAAAGATATGATATCATACACTAGTTTTTTTGTTTTTTTTTTAAACTTTTTAATTTCTAATAATAAATATATTATATTATATTATATTATTATAATATTTTAAAATGATATGAATGTATTTGGTGTAAATGGGTTTTATTTCCACCAGTATAATCTAAGGGTGATAAAAAACAACCATATTTATTATTGAATCTTATAAAAAAAATAAAAAAAAAAAAAAAAAAAAAAAGAATAGAGATAAATAAAGATAAATAAATAGCTTCATATATCTTTGATTAAAAATTTAAAAGATTTAAAGATAAAGTTTTTTTATAAAACTTGTTTAAATATATATAAAATATTAATTTTTATATCTGATTTTTCACTAATTTTATAATTTTATTATTAATAAAATAATAAATAATAATAATAATTAATTATTATTTTTATAACTTTTTAAATTTTATAATAATTATTATTTCTTATATAAAAAAAATCTTTTAATATATATATATATATAAATAATGAATTTTATATTCACTAGGTTGCTATATGTAAATAATTAATTTATATAATATTTATTTATTCACTTAATTAATTAAACATTTCATTATATTTATTTACTATGGAACTTCTTATTTTTTTATGGGGTTATTTTATACATTTTATTTATTGTTAGTTTGGTTGCTAATATCAACTCGTAACAGTCAAAATGAATTAATATATATATATTCAAAAATCTATTCTAAACTATTATGTGATTGGACAAATTAATAATAAGATATATGTAACTATTATTTTAATTAAATGAATATATAAATTAAAAACTAGATATATTACTATTATAATTATGTGAATATAAAATTAATATTTAGATAAATTTAATTCAATGAATATTATTATTAATTTAAATAAAATTTTAAGCTTAATTTTGCTTAGGAAATCTTTAATATGAAAAGAATTTATTTAAATAAATTCTTTTCATATTTTATAGAATAAATAAATACTCATATTTATTTATTCACTTAATTAATTATACATTTTATTTATTTATTAGGGAACTATTTATTTATTTATGAGTTTATTTTATACATTTTTTTATTATTAATTTGGTTGTTAAAATCGACTCAATGAGTCAAAATAAATAGAAATATTTTATAATTTAATTATTTTTTTTAAGTAATATAATATAATTTTATTATTGATATAATATTATTTTTTTTGTAAAGTGTAAAAGTATTCTTAGATTTAACTTTTTTTAATATTCAAAATTGTAAGTCAAAGAACAAATTTGAAACAAGTACATTACATACATAACGACTTAAACAAAACGTCTTATTAACTTCATTCTATAAAATATGAGTATTTATATATCATTAATTAATATTAGGGTAAAAGTAATTCATACTTTTTTTCCACAAAAATAAATTAAGAACAGTGTAACTCGATATTTTTAGAATATCTTTATAAGTATTGGAATTTACAGTGATTTTAACATTAATAATAGCAAGCACAATATGCTCCTAACCTAATATATATAATATATGAATTTTATTAATAAAATATTATTTTATGTAATATATAGCATATATATTATTTTATTTTATATGTCCTTGATTCCATAAACATATATATATTATTTCTAAAATTATTTTTTTTTAATAATACTTTAAAAAAAAAACTTTACTTTAAATGTTAATTATAATATATAATATATAATAAAAACTTGTATAATAATTATTGTAATTATTTCTATATATTCATATTAATATATAATAATTATTATACAAATGAATGAAAAAATCTAAGTTGATGATTTTATAATAATATCCAATTAAATTTTTAAATTTTTAGCCAATCAATTTATAGTTTTTTTTTTAAGAAAATTTATAATCTCAAAAAAAAATTTTTTTCTTTTTTATTTTTAATTTTATATCAAGGAAGAAAGAAATATATAATTAATATTATAAAAAAAAGTAGAAATAAAGGAAAAAAGAAATTAAAAAGGAATAAAAAAGATATTTTATTATTATTATTTATAATGATTAAATAATTTTTTTATTTCTATTTTAGCAGAAAAGAAAAAAAAAAAATAAGAGAATTAGCATATTATATATGGTGATGATAACTTTTATTTTTTTTTGAGTGGAATTGAAATACTGTATTAGTTGTTTCACCACAATGAATCAAAAAAAATTATAGTCATAGTTACACTGAATATATAATTATAAGCTAATTATTTTAATTTTTATTTTTATTTTTAATCTTTATTTTATTTTTTATTATATATTTTAATTTTTATATTATATTTTTTTTAGTTAAAAAAGTTAGTTTTTTAAATTATTATTAAAGATCTTATCATATATTCAAAATTAATGGAATAAATCATTCATGAAAATTAATAATATGATGAAATATAGTAATTTTTTTTTTTTCTTTTTATGAAAAATGTCCTTCATAATTTGTCTTATAAAAATGTCCTTTATTATTTGTCTTTTAACTTTCTTGTATAAATTATATAAATTATTCTATATAAGGAGTAAGGCTATAATAATAAAATTGATGATTAAAGGAAGAATGGATTTATGATATTTTGTCTAATATATAATAAATATATAATATTAAAAGAGAAAAATTGTTAATACAGTTGTTTATTTATATAGTCATTAAATATTAAAAAAAAATATGTTTTTTATTTTCTACTATAATTTTTAATTATTATGCATAATAAAATAAATATTTATATATATAACATACCAAAGAGTTCTAAATAATAAAGTGTTTATTATATAAATTTTAAAAATAAAAATATATTAATTATAATATTTATATAATTAATTATAATTTTTATTATTATTAAATTATTTTTATAATTAACTTACTGATTTACTTCTACGTTTATATACTTTTCTAACTTGTTTTCTACAGATACATTGATTATAAGTACAACAAGCTTTAGCATTTTTTGATGATGTAGTAAATTTATATTTCTGTAGTTATTGTTTTGTTTTTTTTATTTTAATTTTTTTTATGTTATATACATATTAATATATTTTTAATATGTATATATTAAAAATAAGAATTATATATTATAATGTATATTTTTTCTTACCGGTTGGAGATAAATATTTCTGATTTTAAACCAGTTTATCTCAGGTCCATCATTACAAATATCTAATCTATCATATAATGTATCATAAAGAATACCATTATATTTTATTTCAACTGTCGTCCATTCATCCTATTATTAAATTTTATATATATAATTACAAATTATTATTATTAATAATATTGAAACTTATTTATTTTTTAACTATTATGTAATTATTGTGATTATGATATACTTTGAAAAGTAATATTTACTTCACTCAAAGTGAATGTATCATTTGAATATGATTTAAGATATTGTCTAGTATTAATTTCCAAATTAGAATA
>MCFG01000075.1:22500-87500 GCA_002104895.1 Anaeromyces robustus | reverse complement strand
ATTAATTAAAGTTTTTTAAATATAAAATGTAATCATTATTAATAAGTAATAATTATATTGTTAAGGAAAGATTCTATTCTATTAAATAGTGATCTTTTTTGTTTATCTTCTGCATCTCTTTTCTCCTTATTTTCTTCATTTTCATCTTCATTTGAAATGCTTTCATAAAATTTATTTTCCATATCTATTCTCTCTTGTTCTTCTTTTTCTAATTTTTCAATATCAACATCATCATCTACATATATTGTTTCATATTCAATCTCACACATACAATATTTTACAGGACAACATGATTCTTCTCCGGTACTATACGATTCAAGTGGTGGATTATACTTTATTAAAAGAAGGAAAGATAGAGAGAGAGAGAAAAAAAAAGTATTTAATAAATAAACAAATAGTAATATATTTAATTACGATATGTTTATTAAGAAAAGTAATATTATTATAATTTTATTTAAATAAGTTTATTAATATTTACTGGTTGGAAAGCTATATTACGAATAAAAATACTCTCACTAGTTGATGAATTATGATAAATTTTAATACTTTTCATCATATCTGTTTTTGTAGTTGTTATTTCAAAAACATCTTTAATAGATGTCCAATTATTCTTTTATTTATTTATTTAAATTATAATTAATAATATAGTCATATATATTTAATATTAAAATATAAAATCAATAATTTTTTAAAATTTGAAAAATGGAGTAATAATAATTGTTTTATTAATTTAAATTAAAAAAAAGTTTATCATTTTGATTATAATTATTATTTTATATTTATAATTTTATATATATATATATTTTATATGTAATTACCATTGAAAGAGTATTATCATCTAGAATATAAGTATTTATAACATTACCAGATGCATCTAAAAGTTCAAACACCCAATGTGTGGTTGTTGCCTTAAATAAAATTTAACATTGTTATTATTTATATAAAATTAATATATTATAGTATATATTTAAATAAAAATTAATCATTATTATTGAAGAATATATTTATTTCATAATTAAATCAATACATACTAAAACATCCATTTCAATTAAAACTGGTGAAATGTATTCCTTTGGTGATGAAAAACTGATATAACCATCTGGATTTACATTATAAGCTAGAATTCTACTTGGTTGAAACAATATATTATCTATATCTTTAGAATTATCTGTCCAATAAATATCTTGATTTTCATCAAAAATACTGAACATAGATAATAATATTTCACTTTGATATTTTATATTTTTATTAGAAATAACTGTATCTTTGTTCTACATTAAATATTAAATAAATGAAAATTAATCATTTCATTTTTTTTTATTTATTATTTTAATGAAATATGAAATATATATTATTCCATTATAAACAAATAACTTATTAAATATATATTTAATTATTTGTTTATACGTACAGTATAAAGCACTAAATTTCTAATGTTTAAATCTATTGGATCACCAAAATTCATGAAAGAATATCTATTCATATTACAATTATATCCAAGAGTTTTAGTTAAATCTATATGGTATTTATACCATTCCCCCTATTAGATATATAATGATTAAAATAATATTAAAAAAATTTGTTTTTATTATTATTATTATTATTATTATTATTATTATTATTATTTATTATTTATATATATATTATATATTATATTAATTATAATTCATGTTCATATCAATTATTGTATATTATAAATAAATAATTATTGATTATGAATAAATTACATCTTTTTCTGGAGTATAACTATTTAATGGATAATTGTAATCTCCACAACCATCAGATGAAACAACAAAATTCATATTTAAGTCCGTTTCCTTTTAATTATATAAAAAGTATTTAATTTATTTATTATTATAACTGTTTTTATTCATATTCATATTCATATTCATTTTCATATTTATATTCTTATTATTATTATATAATAAATATTAATTTAATTTGAAATAACATATATATATATATATATATATATATATATTGTATTTACTTTTATTTCGAATTCAGCATAATCATAATAGTAATGCTCTTTACCATTAAAAAAACTTAATGCACCATACTGACCTACTCCACTTCCTTGAATACAATCATTTAAATATTTAATACCATCAATAGTCCAAGACCAATTTTGAAAATCACTATTCAGAGTTTTTGTAATAACTTCAAGCTTATCATCATTATTTATAGCAATATCTCTAAAGTTTAATTTCAAAGAATTAATATTTTTAAATCCCTATATTAATTAATATGTTAATGTCAAAATGAATATTTATTAAATATATATTAAAAATTATATATATTATTTAAATATATAATAATTAGGTAAACAGATTAATTTTTTTTTTTTCGAACATAACAATAATATATTTAATTTAAATAATGCTATAAAATATATAAATATAAATATTATATTTAATAACAATTTACAATAGCATTAAAATTAGAACAAGTTGGTATATTATAGGTAACACTAATCCATTTCTACAAGTAATAATTATAATTTTAGTAATGATAAAAGTTAATAATCTGCATACATATATATATATATATTTAGTATAAGCAATATTTCAATAATCATTATTACATTTTTAGTAGTTGAAAGAGTATCTAAAACAGTATAATATGTATTCTCTCCATTTGTATCTAATAATAAAATTTGGCCACTTCCTTTCTATTTAATTTAAATAGTAATTATTATAAATAATGATTTTTAATTAATTAATTTATCGGAAATGATAATTTTTACATACTTTATTAATTAAAAAAAATAGAAAAATAGATAGAAGAAATAATTATTGTTCCTTTATAAAAACAAACTATACCTCAATGTAATAATCTAAATTAAGAGTTTTAAACGAAGTAAAATCGTAATTTGTTATAATTTTATATATTTCAAATGAATCTTTAAAATCAATAGAGATATATTGTGATTCAACTTCTTTTTTTTCTACAGATGCTGGAGTAATATCATATACATTGCTATTAAAAATTTCCTTTTTTAAAATACCTCCTTTGTGGGCATTTACATTTATCCATAAATAAGTAATAAAACATAAAAAATATACTATTCGACTCATTTTATATATATATATAATGTTAATTATGATGTTAAGACATTAATATATTAAAAAGTTTTATTTATATATGTTTATATATATATAAATAAGTTTGTATATATATTAAAGGGTTGTATTTATATATATGTATCTTTATAAATATAATTCTTTATTATAAAATAAATTTTTTCTTTCTTTTTTTTTTTTTTTTTTATTTTTACACGAAAGAAACAAAAAATAAGAAGGTATTTTAAACTTTATATTTAAATTTAATTATGAAATTTTATATCAAATTATAATAATAAAAAGATTAAATATTAAAAGTAAATAAATAATAATCAACAAAATAAAACAAAATTAAAAAAAAAAAAAAAAAAAAAAAAAAAGAAACAAGTACAAATATTATAAAAAAATTATATGAATAATTATTAAAGTTAATTATGTAATTTTAAAAATTTTTAAAAGTTAATTTTTTCTTCATCATATATTATTAAAATTTTTTGTTTTTATTATTATTTAAATAATTTATGTAAAACTTTAAATTCATTATTATAATTGTATATTTTAATTGATAAACACTATAATAATTTTATTATTATGTTTTCAATAGATATGTATTGTTTTTGGTTTGTCTAAGTTAAATGCATACTTTCTTTAATAATATTATTAAATAATATGATTATTTTAAATTATATAGATAAGAATTTGATTTAATTGTATATATATGGTTTCTATAAAAAATGTTTATATCAAAAAAATGTTTATATCATATTTCATCATAAAAAATCTTTAAAACTTGTAAAAAAAATTATAATTATATTATTATATTTTACTCAAAAAATAATAGGTTGATTATATTATATAATATAATGATTTTAATTGTAATTTCAATTGTAATATATATTATTTTTATTTTATATTATTAAATATAATCTTATTATTTTTTTTTCTATATCAATTTCAGTTAGTATAAATTATGTAGTATTATTTAAAAAAATTATTTGTAACCACTCAATTCAATGATTATAAATAAATATAAGGAAAAGTTAAAAAAAAATTTTTTTCTTTTTGACATATTTAGTATATAAAATTTATGTAGAATTAAATAATAATAATCAAAACACTTCATTCATTAATAAAGAATTGTCGTTCACTATTGATTACTTATTTAGGAATAAAAAATAAATAATTCATAGAAAAATTGTATTATATACAAATTTAATAATGAAATTATTATATATCTAAACAATTTTTGATACTTTAATTGAATTATAATTATCTTTGATAAAGATATGAAAAAATAACAAATTTAATAATTTTGTTTATTTTTATATTTAAAAATTTTATTTATTAAACCAAATTACGTAAATACTTGATTAATAATCATAAACTGAATAATAATAATAATAAAAAAAAAACAAAAATATAATTATTATGTAATTATAAGAATATATTTTATATATTTTATATATAGAAATATATAAATTATTAATTTTATTATTATCAATTAATAATTAAAATTAAATAACAATGGTACATAAAAATGAATAATTAAGAGATTTTTTAATTTTTTAAATTTCAATCAAATTTTATAAATATTCAATATTCATAAACTTTCTTTTTTCTTATTTTTGAATTTTAATAATGATGTTAAAGATTATTATTATTATATTAATGATATTATTATTATTATATTAATGATTATTTTATTTTTATTAATATCTTTTTATTATTAATTATAACGTATAACTGATGTATAATTAATATTTCTTTATTTAAATTAATTATAAATTTTTAAAAAATAAAGTTATTGTAGTTTTAGATTCGTTCTTTCCTCTTAATATTTTTTTTTTTTTTAATTATACAGAAATTTTAATATATTATAAATGATATATATGGCTTTATTAAAAATAATTAAAAATAATAGTATTAAATTAAATCAATAGATAAAAAAATAAGTAAATAAATAAATTAATAAATATTATTAAATAAATAAAATATTTAAATAAATAATTTATAATATATCTAACTGTAAAGCATAATTTTCATTTTTTTTTAATTTAAAAAATTTAATTAAACTTTTTTTTATTTTATTTCTTTTGATTTAATATTTTTTTAATTTTGTTTTGAAAGAGTAACAAAACAATATTAAAAAATAATGTATATTGTAATATAATTATATTATATACAATTACATATATTGTATTTTATTTAAATTATATTTTATTTATATTATCAATAATCTATTTAATTTATAATTATTATTCTTTATTAATTAATTAATTAATTAATTAATAATAAATAATAAATAATAATGAAAAGTGTCTTCGGTCATTATATTTTTACTTTTTTGGAAGTTATCTTTTTTTTATTTTTTTTTTTTTTTTTTAAAATAATAATAAATAATTATAAACTCTTTCTCTTATTATTATTAAGAGAGTTACAGTAAAAAGAGAATTAAATATAATAGATAATACTTTGATACTATCTTTCAACTGTAATAAATAATATATATTTTAATATAATTATAAATATATATTGATATTAGGAATTACTTTATATTAAATAAATTTAAGTATTGAGTAAAATATTTAAGGTAAAAATTAAATTTTAACTGAATAATAATAATAAAAAAAAAAATTCATTATATTATTTTACTGAAAATTTCTAACAAATGTAAATAAATGTAAAATTTAATTTAAAATAATATAATTAATAAAGTTATATAAAACCTATTTAGTCTCTCTCTACTTTTCAAAAAAAAAATTATATATTTAATTTAAATTGAGTTCTTCAAAAATGCTTGCAGGTGATGAATATTCAGATATTGAAGATGAAATGAATTATAATGAAAATGAAGTCAAGCCAACTAAGGCTTATTCACTTAATAAAGAATTCATTAATTCTATGATACCAAATAAAATTGATAGTAATTTAGCTTCAGATGCTGTTGATAAACTTATTGAAATGGATCCAATGTTAACTCAATATAAACCACAATTAATGAAAAGATATAATTCATATTTGGAATTAAAAAATACTCTTGAACATTATGGAAATGGAATTGATAATTTTTCAATGGGATATAAGGAGTATGGTTTTAATAGAACCGAGGATGGTATTTGGTATCGTGAATGGGCACCTGGAGCTGTTAAAGCCTATCTTACTGGAGAATTTAGTAAATATATATATTTTTATTTTGAAAATGAAAAAAAAAGACCAAAATTTATACTTTTATTTTAATAATAATAATTATTATAATAATGACAATGATAATGATAATGATAATAATTAAAAATAAATAATGTTTAATTGTATTATCATTGTTATTTATGCTATTATAATTTTATAATTAACTTTAATTAATATAAATTATTTTTATTATTTTCATTATTATTACGTTGTTACTATTATCATTATATTGTATTAATTATTTATAATAATTGAATTAATTATTTTAATTATTAATTTATGTAAATTTTTAAAAGATAATTGGAATTTAACTAGTCATGAAATGACAAGAAATCATAATGACATTTTCGAAATTTTCTTACCAAATAATGAAGATGGAACTACAGCTATTAAGCATAATACAAGAATTAAGGTTAACTATTATTTACCCTATTAATTATAATTTTCTATTATGTAATACATTTTTTAATTTTTAATAATAAATACATAATAATATAAAAAAATTTACATGATGCTATTGACAAATAGCTTTGCTTAATTTTACCAACAGGTGAACGTGTATTTAGAGTTCCAGCTTGGATTAGAAGAACTGTTCAAAATTTAAAAAGTAATTAAATTGAATGTTTTAAAATATTATATAATTAAAATAATTAATTCATTATATATTATATATAAATTATATTATAAGTTAAAGTTGTAAATAAATATTATTTTATTAAAATTATATAAATTTATATTAAAATAATATAATTTAATTGCTATATAACAGTTACAGAAATTTTCCAAGGTAATGCTTTGTTGTTTTTATTAAATATTAAATATTAATAATTAATTCATTCATTAAGTAATTATTTAATTAATAAGGAAATAAATAAATATCCATTATTAAAAACAAAATTATTATTAAAATAAATTGTGATAAATTGTTAATTAGGTGTTTACTGGGATCCACCAGAACCATATGTTTTCAAACATAAGAGTCCAACAAAACCAGAAAAATTAAGAATTTATGAAGCTCACAGTAAATATATACAGATATTAATAATTTTTATTTTATTTTCTAATTTATACATATATACATAATAATAATAATAATTATTATTATTATTTCTTTTTTTTTTTTTTTTTTTTTTTTTAGTTGGTATTGCCAGTCCAGAATTAAAAATTGCTACTTATAAAGAATTTACTCAAAATGTTTTACCAAGAATTAAATATTTAAATTACAATACTCTTCAAATTATGGCTGTTATGGAACATCCATATTATGCTAGTTTTGGTTATCAAGTTTCTAGTTTCTTTGCACCATCTAGTAGATTTGGTACACCTGAAGATTTAATGGAATTAATTGATACAGCTCATGGAATGGGAATTTATGTTTTACTTGATGTTGTTCATTCTCATGCTTGTAAAAACACAAATGATGGTTTAAATCATTTTGATGGAACTGGTAAATTATATTTTCAATATATATATATATATTTATTTTTAATTAAATAAATATACATAGAATTATTAATTAATAAATATAAAAATTCTTTATCTTTTCTTTTTTTTTTTTTTTTTTTAATAATATAAAGATCATCAATATTTCCATCCATATCCAAAAGGTTATCATCCATTATGGAAAACATTACTTTTCAATTATTCATCACTTGAAGTATTAAGATTTTTATTATCAAATTTAAGATATTGGATTGAAGTATTCCATTTTGATGGTTTTAGATTTGATGGTGTTACTAGTATGTTATACTTACATCATGGTATTGGAGGAACTCAATTCACTGGAAATTATGAAGAATATTTCTCTGATGCTACTGATTTAGAAGCTCTTTCTTATTTAATGGTTGTAAGTATTTTTTTTTTTTTTTTTTTTTTAGATATATACTGTAATTCATCATTGTATTTTTTTTTATTATTATTATTATCTAATTACTATATAATGTATTATGATAAATTATACATAAAATGATAATCAT
Source organism: Anaeromyces robustus (assembly GCA_002104895.1). Lineage (NCBI taxonomy): Eukaryota > Fungi > Neocallimastigomycota > Neocallimastigomycetes > Neocallimastigales > Neocallimastigaceae > Anaeromyces > Anaeromyces robustus. The sequence goes on along the minus strand of MCFG01000075.1, from coordinate 79,276 downwards.
ATATATAATAAATAATTATATCTCTTTATTTTAATAAATTTTTTACTTTTTATTTAGGCAAATGATATGTTACACAGCTTATATCCAAATTGTACTACTATTGCTGAAGGTATTTAAAAAAACAAATTGAAAATATATAAATATATATTTTGCTATTTTTTTTTTTTTTATGAAAAAGTTTATATATATTATTTTATATATAATTAATTATTTTATTGATCTTATTATAATATTTTATTTTTGATATAATAATTATTATTTTTATTATAATAATAGATGTATCTGGTCTTCCAGGTTTATGTATTCCATTAGCTGAAGGTGGTTGTGGATTTGATTATCGTTTAGGTATGGGTATTCCTGATATGTGGATCAACTTTATTGGATCTAGAAGAGTAAATAATAATTATATATTTATAAAATAAATTTAAATATATAAAATATTTATATAATATATATATATATGTATTGTTAATTTTTGAAATATTAAATATTAAATAATTTTGTTATATTTTTATGTATAATATATATATATATCATAATTTATTTATAAATTAAATAATTAAAGGAAGAAGACTGGTCAATGAATGATATATGCTGGACATTAACAAATAGAAGAAATAATGTAAATATCAATATTACAAATATATATACATAATTTATGTCTATAAATATATATAAATATATAAATTTTTATTAATATTCTTTCTTTCTTTCTTTTTTTTTTTTATGTAATATAGGAAAAAACAATTGCATACTGTGAATCACATGATCAAGCTTTAGTTGGTGATAAAACTATTGCTTTCTGGTTAATGGATAAAGAAATGTATGATTATATGTCTGATTTTTCAACATTAACACCTTTAATTGAAAGAGGAATCGCTTTACATAAAATGATTCGGTAATTAAATATTATATTACATTATATTATATTATATGATATTATATTATATTATATATTATACCTTGTTATCTATTTATGTTCTTTCTTTTTTATTTTGTAAATTATAATATATATATATATATATATTTTGATTAATAAAATTATATATTATTTTATATTTAGTTTAATTACTTCTAGTTTAGGTGGTGAAAGTTACTTAAACTTTATTGGTAATGAATTTGGTCATCCAGAATGGCTTGTAAGAAAAAAAAAAAACATATTAATAACAATAATTTAATTATATATATATATACTATATATTTTATAATTAATTTTAATTTGATTAAATTTGTAATGTATATAAATACTTTTAAAATTTATTTTTTTTTTCTTCATAGGATTTTCCAAGAAAAGGAAATAATAATAGTTTCCAATATGCAAGAAGACAATTTAATTTACCAGATGATCCACTTTTACGTTATCGTTACCTTTATGAATTTGATCGTGCAATGAATGAATTAGAAGAAGAATATGGTTGGTTAAATTCACCACAAGGGGATATTCATTTTACTAATCAAATTGATAAAGTTATTACTTTTGAAAGAGGTAATTTATTATGGGTATTTAATTTCCATAGTTGGAAAAGTTTTGCTGATTACAAAGTTGGTACAAAACATGTTGGAATGTATCCTTTTTGATATATATAATAAATATATTATATTATATATGTATATAATATATATAATATATATAAAATAATTGTATACATAGATATATACACATATTATATTATTTAATTATTTATTCTTAATTAAAAAAAAAAATTTTTTTTTCTTTAAAATTTATAAATAATTAGTCATGATATTGTATTAAATACTGATAATAAAAGATTTGGAGGTTTTGGTCGTATTGATGAAAGTTGTAGACATTTCTCTCAACCAGGAAGATTTGCTAACAGAGATCAATTCATTAAGGTAAAGTATTTATTTATTTATTTATTTATTGAAATATGATGAAATTAAATTTATATGTATCAGTATATTATTTTAATATTAAATAATAATATAATATAATTTTTTATTCATTTTTTTTTTAATATAAATTTTTATACATTACATACACACATATATATATTCACACACACATATTCTCTTTCTCTCTAAATATATATATATATATAAGGTTTATATTCCAAATAGAACTGCACTTGTTTTCAAATACAGCAATTAAGTAATTCCTATATTAAAATAAAAATATTTATTGTACTAAATGGCATAAAACAATTATATATATATACATAAGGAAATAAATAAATAAAAAAATAAAAAAAATAAAAAACCAAAAACAAGAATAAAAGCAAAAACAAAAATAAAAACAAAAACAAAAACAAAACAAAAAAAAAAAAAAATTGAAGGCATAAAAAAATTAGACAAGTTATTTATAAAAAAAAAAAAAAATCAAAAATTAAATCAAAAATAAAATAAATTATGTAAATAATGTTAACTTATAAATATATATATCTTTATTATAAAATAAAATAATATTTATATATAATGATAAATTTATAACTAACAATTAAAAAAAAAAAAAAAAAAAAAAACTTTACAATAATTATTAATTTAAATTAAGTAAAAATATATATAATAATAATTATAACAAAGTAATTGTAAACTTTTTTATAATTATGAAAATAAAATTTATTATTTAATATTTTATATATTAAAAAGTTAGTACAATTATAAAATAAAGTATATATAAAATACATTATTTCAAGTTGTATATATAATTTATGAAGTATTTTTATTAATATCAAGCAATTAAATATATATATATATATATATATATATAATAATCATATAATTATAATTATAAAAATATATAAAAAATAAAATATATAATGAAATAAAGAGTTAAAAAAAAAAAAAGATAAATAATAAAAAAAAGTGATAATTATTATAAATTAAAATTTTTTTATTTTATTTTATTTTATTTTATTTTATTTTATTTTTTTTTTCTTTTTTTATATTAACGTTTTAATCTAATAAAAAAGATTTTTTTTATTAATAATTTTTTTCTTTTTTTTTTGATAAAATAATAGTAGCTAAAAAAAAACAAAGTTTTATTTCAAATTTATCTTTATATAAAGTGATTAAAATTTTAAAATAAGAATAATGAATAAACCACTTTTTTTTTTTGTAAAATTTTTAAAAATGTTTAAAGAAAAAAAAAAAATTATTATTGTAATATATATAATATTTTAATACTTTTGAATAATATATTAATATTAAAGAACGATTTATTTTTAAAACCAATAAAAATTTATTTAATTCTATTACACAAAATTTTTCTTTATTAATTATTAAATAATTCATTTTTATTTTATTTTATTTTTTTTTTTTAAAAATTGTAAAAATTAATAACATTTGAAAAAAAATAAATATTAAATAATTAATAGATTCATCTTATAATATACTGTAAGATGATTGGCTATTAACATTAAACAACTTATATATTTTTATTTTTTTTTTTTAAATTTTAAAAAAATTTTTTTTTTATAAATAATTATTATTATAAATAGATATAATATATTATAATATTTAAATAATACCATAATTTTTTCTTTTAACTTTATATCATAATTATCAACTTATTTTTGTAAATTAATTAATTTAATCTTATAAATATATATACATATAAAAATGAGACCTTTAACTGAAGAAGAAACTAAAGGTTTGTAAAATTTTATTTATCAATTTAAATTAAATAACCTTTTTTTTTTCTTCTTTTCAATAATTTCTTCAATCAATAACAATTTAATTCAATGTTAAATATCAAAATCAAATTACATTTCTCGATATATAATATTATAAATTCAAAAATTTTTAATGTTATTTTTTTTTTAAATAAAACTATATTAATATATTTAATTTAATTGTTTAAAGAAATGAAATATGAAAAGAAAAAAAAATAATAATTTCATAATATAATAGAAATCATTAATACTAAGTATATTTTTTAAACTAACATTATATTTTAATTTGTATAATATATATAAATTTATCATTCAATAACTTTATCAATATATACAGTATTTTTCCAAAAATTAGCACAATAGTAAGTTTCATAATAATACTTAAAAAAAAATAATAATAATAAAAATTAAAATGAATTTAATAAGTAATTAATAAATATTTTTATATACAACTTTATAAAAATTATATATTTATAGTATTGGTAGAAATATTGTTCATTTAATTAATAGACCAGATGATACTTATTGTTTCAGACTTCATAACAACAGAGTTTACTATGTTAGGTATATATTTTTAACAAAAGAAAATAATTTTTTTTTAAATTAATTCATAAATTAATATTAAAAAAATTATTAATTTAATTATATAATTTATATATATTTTTTAATATATATATATCTATATTTATTTATTATTATTTTAAATTTTTTTTTCAAAAAATAATATATAAAATAAAAAAATAATTAGTGAAAGTATAATGAAAAAAGCTACATGTATTGGTAGAGATCAATTATTAAGTCTTGGTGTTTGTTTTGGAAAATTCACTAAAACTGGAAAATTTAGATTACACATTACTGCTTTAGATTATTTAGCTCAATATGCTAAAGTAAGAACTTTTTTCTTTTTTTTTTTTTCTTTAAAAAATTAATAAGGAATTTTAAATTTAAAATTATAATTTAAACTCTTAATTTTTATTTTATTAAAAAAAGATTAAAATATTAATTTATTTAAATTTTAAATTTTTTCTTTATATATTTTTCTTTATATATTTTTTCTTTTTTATTATATATATTATCATTATCATTCTTAATTATATTAAAATCTTAGTATAAGATTTGGGTTAAACCAAATGGTGAAATGCCATTTATGTATGGTAATCATGTTTTAAAAGCTCATCTTGGTCGTATTACTGAAGATACTCCAGAACATCAAGGTGCTATTATTTATTCTATGAATGATATTCCATTAGGTTTTGGTGTAACAGCTCGTTCTACTTCAGATTGTAGAAAATTAGACCCAACTGGTATTGTTGTATTCCATCAAGCCGATATAGGTGAATACTTAAGAGGAGAAGGTAAGAAAAAAAAAGAAAAAATAAATTATTCATATTATATTTATAATAATATTAATAATAATATACTTTTATATTTAATTTATTAATGAATTTTTTTATTAATATTATTTTATTTTTTATATATTTATATATATATATTTATATATTATTATATTATTTTATCAATTATCACCAATTAAAAAAAAATCATTAAAAATAATAATAACAGAAACTCTTCTATAAGCACATTTATTTATATCATACTCAATACCAAAATTTAAGATTTACATTATATTTAAATTTCTTTTTTATTTATTAACAATATTTATTTATTTATTAAAGTTAAAATAATAATAATAAAACAAAATAAAAAAAAAAAAAAAAAAAAAAAGAAAAGCATATAAATATCAGTACTTTATAGACGAACTTTAATAATCAAATACTATTAGAAATGATACTTATATTTAAATTTTTTTATTTATAATTATTATTATTAATTTTTTTTTTTTTTTTAAAAAAAAAAAAGGATTCATTCACATATATAAATATTAAAAAAAAAAAAAAAAGTTATCATATAAATTGGAATAATTTATAATTATTATTTAATTTGAAAATTTAAAATAAAATTATTCTATATATATTAAATAAAAAAATAAAAAATAAAAAAAAAATTATATATATAATATTAAAAATAATAATTTAAGTGTTTTTTTTATAATTTTTACTATTATAATAATTACCACAATAATTGTTTATTTTCTTTTTTTTTTTTTTTTTTTTTTATTTTTATTTTTATTAAATCTATTTTATTTTGTTATATATAAATAGTACACATTTTTTTTTATTTGTTTTAAGTAAAAAAAATAAATAAATAAATATATAATAGAAAAAAAATTTTTTTAAAATATTAAATTGAGAATTTCTGTGAAAATAGAAAGAAAAGAAAAAAAAAGATAAAAAATATAATCTATTTTCATATATGAATTTAATTTAAAAAAAAAATATTATGTCTATTTTTTTTTTTTTTTTAATTTTTTATATTTTATTTATAAATTATTACTTATTGGTTTTAATTTTAAAATGTTATTATTTATTAATAAATTATTACTTATTATTAATTTAAAAATTCTATAAAGTATTGAGGTATCCATTTTAACTTTATATTATTATTATATTATTCCGAAAAAAAAAATTTAAAATTTAAATTTAAATATATAATATATATATTGGTAATTCTTTTAATCCAATTATAAAATTATAAATATTCTCTTTTAATTTTTATTATTGTTATGATATATTGTTTTTATTTTGATTTTTTATTAGATGATTTTTCTTTTGATACTAATTTTCTTTTCTTTGATGCTTTATCTTTTTCATCTTTAACTAATTTCATATTATCCCATATATCTTCTTCTTGTTTTTCTTCTTTTTCTTGATTTTCTTCATTATTAACAATTGTATCAACAAATGTTAAATCACCTAATACACAATTAATACGAGTCTTTAAATAAACCTTTATTATCATTATTATTATTATTAAAAAATTTTTTTAATATAACAATATAAAAAAATGTATTAAAGTTAGAAGATATATAAATTATAATTATAATTATAATTTTTCTTTATTTCTATTTTATATATATTTATTAATATTATTTTTTTTAAATATGTTAAAATTAATATTAATCTTACTTTATGAAGTAAAGGTCTTTTTCCTAAAGTAGAGAAAACTCTTAAATGACGATCTAAAGCAACAGTGGCTAATATATCTTCTTCTGGATGACACCAAACATCTGATACTGAACCAGCAAATCCTTTAAATGTACCTATAGCTTTGCCAGTTTTAATATCAACAGCAGTAACTGTACCAAGTGTATCAGAAAATATGACTTGACTATTAATTTTATTATAAAATAAAAAAAGAAAGAAAGAAAAAAGAAGAAATTAATTATTATTATTATTGTTATTATTATTATTATTATTATTATTATTAATTTTACGTATATATATATATATATAATTGATAACATATTATAATAAATATATATACTAAATTAAAAAAAAAAAAAAAAATTCAATAATAATTATTATTAAATATTATTTTTACCTTCTATCTTTATTTAATGAAAGTGATCTAATTGGATATTCACCAATTTCGACGCTTAAAATTGGACGTCTAGCTTTCTTTGTATCATAGACACGAATCTATTTATTACAGTGAATAAAAAAAAAAAAATTTTTTTTTTCAATATTAATATTTTTATTTTTCATTTTTTGATTTTTTATCATTATTATTATTTTTTTTTTCAATTTTTTTTTTTAAATATTATGTTACTTACATGATGATGACCAGTACCAATAACTATTTTTGTAGTATCATTATCATCTAACCATTGCATACAAGTAACCCAAACAGGAACTCTTAAATTTAAGAAATCATGTTTAACATTTTTAGCAATCCATATAGGTTCCATTTTATAATAATTATCTTCACTATTTTCATTTTCTGTATCATCTTTTTCCATTTTATTTAAATCCCAAATACAAAGTTCTCTTTCTTCACCACCAGTAGCAAAAATATTACTTTCTGTTGGATGAACTTTCATACACCATAAATTATCTTGTTTTAAATTTACTATTTTAATATCTGGAGTTTCTTTCTTTAAATATAAATACAAATTTTAATATATAAATTAATATAAAAATAAATATATATATATAAATATAATTATAAATATATATATAATTAAAAATAATATAAATATTAATGAATTTTTAATTATAAATTGTAAATTTACTTTGGCATCAATAATGAAAAATTTTCCTGTATCAGTACAAGCATATATAATACTAAAAATTATTATAAATAATATATAATAATAATAATAATAATAATAATAATAATAATAATAATAATAATAATAATAATAATAATAATAATAATAATAATAATAATAATAATAATATAAAATAATAATAATAATAATAATTAATTTAATATTATATAGTGTCATATAATTAATTATTAAATATTAAATAAAAAAATTAGATTTTGTTCAAATTATTTTAATTAAATTTTAAAATGAATTTTAGTTTTTTGAACTTTAATTTTCGAATTTTAAATTTCAAAAAATTCAAATTTCTAATTATTTTATTTTTTTTTATTGAAATTTAAATTTTAATAATATATATAATATCTATTATTGCTTTACCCATCATGACAATTAACTCCGATAAATTGTTCTCCTTTTAAGTTACTAGTAACTTTAAGAGATTTCTTTTTATCTGTAGTTGTTGTTGGTGTATATACTTTTATATCTCTTATAATAGCACCATCAATAACACTCATAACTTGAATAGATCCATCTTTTCTTGCTACTGAAAACTATATTTAAAATTTCCAAAAAAATTTCCAAATTATAATTAATAAATTGAATTAAATATAAAAATTAGATTTCAAAATTTTTTAATTATAATTTTATTTTTTCTTTTTCAATTTGATTTTTAGAAAATTTTATTTCAACTTTTTTTTCTTCGTTAATAATAAATAATTTATCATTGAATGTATTTTATATATTTAAATAGCTCATATATATAATAATTATATAAATATATAGAAAATAATAATAATAATAATAATAATAATTATAATAATAAAAATTTTGAAATGTACTTGAGCTCCATTAATTAATGTTTTAATTTCTTTTCCTGTATTCATACACATTTTTAAAACTTCTCTCTTTCTATCTATTTGACCCCATCTTTTAACTTCTTGTTTTGGTATTTTATTAAGTTCGGTTATTGTAACAGCTTTTTATTATTATAATAATAAAAAAAAATAATTCAATTCATATATAATTATAAAATATTTTATATGAGTTTTATATAAAATTATAAATTAAAAATAATAATAATAATAATAATAATAAAATATAACTTTATAATTATTTATATTTCTTTCCATATTATATATATATTTGATATACTAAAATATAAACCTTTTACAAGCCCTATTTCATCACCAACTATAAAATTCATGTTTATTATTTAATATAATAATTATTATATAAAAAAATTAATAAAAATTTATAAAAAAAAAAAAAAAAAAAAGTTTAAAAAAAAAAATTCAAAATAGAATAACAATTTTTAACCAATCAAAATTTTTAAAGATTTTAATATTTATTATTTAAAAAAATTTACTATAGATTAATTATTTATTTATTATTTTATTAATTATTTTTTATTTTTTTCAATCTTTTTTTAATTTTTTATTAATTTATATATTTAATATTTTGAAAGAAATAAAATATTATTTAAAATGAAAATATATATATATATATATAATATGAGATAAATAACAAAAATTATGAGTATTTATTAAAAAAAAAAATGATTTTATATTTTACATTAATAGATAATATTATATATAATTATGTAATATATATATTAAATATATATTAGAAAGATATAAGTATTGATATAGATATATAAGATTTTAAATGTCTCGAACACCATCATTCTATTATTATAAAAAAAAGGTATATATAGTTGTTAAAAATTAATATTTTTTTTTTAGTTTCATTAATTTTAAATAGAATAGTAATATTAAACATATTAATAAATCTTAATAAAACAATCTACCGTTATTCGATAATAAGCTATGTCTTGTTTATTATTTGGTGATTTTTGCAAAAATATTTTTCTTATTCTATATTTTTTTTTAATTATTATTAATATTATTAAATATATAAGAATCTTTTAATTATTATAAATATAATATATATAGATATATATAAATATATTACAATTGATCTTCTGTTGTTGATAGTATAAATCTATTTGTACTTGCATGACCCCAACTTTCACCTATATTATTATAAAAATTAATTTTATTTAATAGATGTATTTCATTAATTGATACTTTTATTATATATATGTATGTATAGAGTTTATAAATTGAAATTTACCTAATGCAGGTATTAATGAAGATTCTTCTTTAACTTGTGAACCATCATTTATTTTTTGAAATTTCATTGTCATTTGATTCATTATAACAATCTTTTTATTATAACATCAAATATATAATGAAATAATAAATAATGATATTTTTTAAAATATAATTAATTAATATATGAAATTTTAATAAATAAATAAATAATAAAAAACATTTTTATTTAATTATTTTGATATATTACAGCAACATTATATTTATCTGCAATCTTCATTAATATTTGAGCAATATTGTTTAAGATTTGAGTTCTAAGACTCATACTTGAAAATGTTTGACGAAAATGAAATGCAATACTATCGATAACAACTACTTTAATCTAGAAAAAAAAATTATTATTATTATAATAATAGTTACGATAGAAAAAAAAATAATTAATTAACATTATTACATTATTATATTTACAATTGATAAAATGATTAAATACAATAAAATTAATATTATTAATTATTATGATTATAATAGTTTTAAAATAATCATATATTGTTATATCTGTTTATATATATATATATTACCAATGGATCCTCTTTAATATAATTTTCTAATATATTTATTAAAGCAATTTGTTCTTGAAAATCATGTATTCGAAAATATTGAAGATTAGATAGTATCGATTTTAAATTAAAAGAATCACTACTATCTATATATATTTATATATATTTTTATATATCATACATAATAATATAAATATTTCATTAATAATATAGATATAGATATAATTTTTACAATATTTTATTTATAAAAGTAAAAGTAAAAAAGAAAAAAAAAATTACAATCTGAATAATTCTCTTTAATATAATTAATAGTAGCATTTGCTACTTGAACAACTCTTTCAATCATAAAACTTCCTTCTGTATCTAATAAAATAAATAATAAAAAAAAAATTAACAAAAAAAAATTTTTTTTTTTTCTATTTAATATGTTAATTTATAAATAATAAAATTATATTAATGATATAAAAAAATTATTTTACCAATAAATATTGCTTTTCCTTCAACACCTTTACATAACTTTGGTATTTGAACATTAACTGAAAGTTGAATACTTTTAAATAGATATATATATACATTGATATCAACATTATTATTATGGTTAATTTTTTATTAAAACAAAAAATTATAATAAAAAAAAAAAAAAAGAAATAGTAATTATATGAATAAAAATGGATAATATTAGTATCTACTTATATTTATTTTATGTTTTAAGATAATTATATATATATATATATATTATATTTATCAAAAAGTAAAAAAAAAAAATTATTCTTATTTCTTTACCCTAACTGAGTTTTACCAATACCCGGAGGACCACAAAACTCTGTAATTTTTCCTAAAGGAACACCATTAACTGTTACACCTTCTAGCATATTATCTATGGCTTTACAAAAAGTTGGAATTGAATTAATCTTTTTTAATTCATTAGTATATAATTCAAGACCACTAATAGGTTTAAAATGTTCTATAATTTATTGAAATGTTGATTTTTATTTTTATTTTTTTTTTTTTTATTTTGTTTTTAATAATAATAAATTATTATATTAATATATGAAATATTTTCATTCATAAATGTTTTTTTTTTTAAAAAAAAAATATATATAAATGTATATATGATGTACCATAAGTTATTTGGTTAAATATAGACTCTGAAAGATTAAGAGGAATATTAATTTCTATATTATTATTATAATATTTCTAAATTTTAGTTTATAATTTTTTTAAAATATATAGTAAATATTATAGTAATTATTGAATAAAAATAATGAAATTTAATATATCGATATATAATAAAAGTTACCTCTTGCTAATTCTTTTGGTGTAAAACATTTTAAATCATTAATATTACATATACTTAATTTTAATAGTTTTGTTTTAACTTCAGAATTAATATTTAAAGTAGTTATTGATCTATTAAACATATTCTTTTATTTTTTTTTTTTTATTCTTTTTATCTTTTTTCCTTTTTTTCCATTTATTATTATAAATTTTGTTATTTCATTATTGATAATAATTTATTACGTTTTAATATTTTTTAATTACTTTAATAAAAAAAATAAAGCATTGATGTAACTATAATTTAAAATTTTATTGGCTTGTTTACAAATAAAATAAAAAATTTTATATTATTGTTTTTATTGTTATTGTCCTTATTTATAATATCAAAAAGAATGTTTAATGTGTTAAAAATTTTCTTTTTTTCCTTGATATCATTTAAATTACATTAATTCAATATATAAATAGTCAAATATTTTTTATTAGTATTTTAAAGGAAAAAGGATAATAAAATATTTATTATTGGGTATTTAATAAATATATATAAATATAATTCATTATAAGATATTTTTAAAAAAAAATATATATATATATAAATATTATTATATATATTATATATGAAATTTGTTAAATTTTGAAATCTTTTTACAATTTAAAAAAAAAATAAAATGCTTAATAAAGTATATAAAAGTTTAAAAAAAATAATATATAAATATTAAATATATACAACTTTTAATATTGAATTATTTTATTTAATATTTGTATCTTAATAAAAAAAAAGTTTAATAATAAGAAAATACTAATAAAATATAAAATAATAAAAAATCATAAAAATTTTTTTTTTCAAATTTATTTTATTTTATTTTATTTCATATAAAAAATAAATTTTTTTAAATGAAATCTATAGTTTTATATATTATAATAATATATTAAAATATAATCAAAATAAAATTAAAAATTGTATCACAAAAATTTTTTTTTTTTTTAATTATTTAATTCGGTTAAAATCTATATATATATTTTTTATTTTGTTTTTCTTAATTTTTTAAAATATCCAAAGGAAAATCTTTCAATTTTTATAATATATATAAAAATGAGTAATTATACTGAAGTCTTCATTGAAAATTCTTATGATTCTGATTATTCACAAGAATTCAGAATTAAAGGTTCATCTCAATACAGAGATAAAAATTATACAGAAGCTTATAATAGTTTTACAAAAGCTATAATGGTAAATACTACAATAATAATATAATATATATATATATACAATAAAATGCTTATATTGTCTTAAAATCATTTTTATTTCATATATTTATATTGTTATTTTTTTCCCCTTATCTATTTCTATATTTCTATATTTATAATCAATAAATTTCAAAATTAACAAAACCTCTTTTCATGTATAATTTTCTTTTTTTTTTTTAATGGACAATTATATTTTTCTTTTTTTAAAATTTCATAATAATAAAAAAAATAATAAATTATTTATTATTTATTAAACAAACAAAAAATAAAAGTGTAATGATGTTTCAATTTCAGCAATTAACTATATAAATAGAAGTTTCTGTAATTTTGACCTTTATAAATTTGGTGCTTCATTAAATGATGCTAAAGCTGCCTTAGCTATTGACCCTAAATGTATTAAAGGTTATGAAAGAATGGTATATACAAAATAATAATAATAAAAGATAAAACAAACTTTAATAATTATATTTTCAAAATAAAGATAAAATTATTTTTAATTTTACAATTAAATTCGAAGTTTAACAATTATATTATATTATGTTACATTATATTATATTGTTATTTTTGTTTTTTTTATAATTATAAATAAAATAAAATGAAAAGGCTATGGCCTTATTAGCTTTAAAAAAATGGGATGAAGCTGTTGAAGCTATTAACAAAGGTTTAGAAATCGATCCAAAGAATGCTACTTTATCTAAATTATTAAAAAAAGCTCAAGATAAAGAAGAAATTGTTACTGAAAAACGTACACCAATTTATGAATATTTCCTTCAATTACAAGATAAATCACCTTTATTTGAATCTGTAAATATTAATTAATTGATTATATCATAATATATAAATTATATTTAAAATTGAAAAAAATATAAATTATTATAGTAATAAATTTAGAAATTTCATACAATTAAAATGATTACTTTTATAAATGATTTATTATTATTATTATTTATATTTATATGTATTTATTTATTAATATATTATATATTTATTATATTATTATGTTATATATTTTAATAATATATATTTTAATAACATTATATTACATTATATATTTATATAATATTTTATATACATCTTATCATATATATGTATATATAACATTTTTTTATGGATATTGTATAAATATAATACAAAAATAAAACACAACCAATATATATATATAAATATATAATATATATATATAAAAGATATTCTATCGTGACTTTGATAAAGTTAAAATGTTAATTGATCAATATCAATGTGATCCACACAATATTGTATCTAATGAACGTGATGAAGTTATTATGAATGCACTTCATGTTGCTGCTGTTAGTGGTAACAGTGATCCAAAAATTGATCATGATAATAAAATCGAAAAATATTTATTAGATCTTAGAGTAGATATTACTGTTCAAGATAATAATGGTTTAACTCCAATTAATTTAGCTTGGTATATAAAATATCATTTATTATTTTAAAAAATATTATATATATATATATATATTAAATAAAGATAATAATAATAATAATAATAATAATAATAATAATATATATTAAATAATAATAGTAATAATAATTAACAATATCTGTATATATATAATATCATAATATATAATATGGTAAAATATTAGTCTTGCTAATCGTCCAACAACTCTTAAAACTTATCTTGATTACCTTGTTGCCAAAAGTGAAGGTGTAGATAATGATCTTGTTATTACTGCTCTTAAATCATCAAATACAGCTTTAGCTACTATGTTAGAAGTTACTGCTAGAGAAGGATATGTTGACATTGCTAATATTTTATTAGATAATAATGTTGAACCAACTCCATTAGCTGTCAAGGTAAAATAAATAATAATAATGATAGATGAAAAAAATAATAATGATGATAAAAAAAAAAAGAAAATGATGATAATGATATTAATATTTTTTTTTTCTTTATATTATTAACAATATATGATATATGATATATATCTTTGACTAATTATAATTTTTAGGAAGCCTCAAAATATGGTCATTCAACTATTTTACGTCGTTTCTTAGAACGTGATGTTGATGTTAATGCTACTGAAGGAGTTAATGATGAAGATAATTTAACAGCTCTTGAAAGTGCTATTGTTGAACTTAATTATGATTGTGTTGAATTATTATTAGAAAAAGGTGCTAAATTAAACGTTTCATCTAATCAATTATTATGTACTCCAGTAGAATTAGCTGCTAAAATTGGTGATAAAAGGTAATTTATATATATATATATATAATTGGTTTTTCAAAATTAATTTTTTTCTTTTTTTGTTAAAAAAAGATAAAAATAAAATAGGTTATATGATTATATAATAAATAAATAATTTTAAATTTTTTTTTTTTTTTTACAAAATTATAAAAAATATATATTAATGATATATATATATATATATATATTTTTTATATTTTTAATAATTTAGATTATTTGAATTAATCCTTAAATATGAACCAAAAATTCCAAATACACTTATTCAAAGTTGTATTAAGATGAAACGTGGTCCTATTGTAAAATTAATGAAAGAATACAGTAAGGAACCAGATAATGAAGTTACCATTGATGAAGAATTAGATAAAAAAATCGATGATCTTTGTAATGAAATGGATAAAATTGAAATTGAACCTATTAAATATTGTAATAATTGTAAAGAAATCTTTGATTTAACTGGTGCTAAAGCTAATCGTTGTTCCAGATGTAAAAAGGTTTATTATTGTTGTAGAGATTGTCAAGTTAAAGATTGGAAGACTCATAAATTAGTTTGTTCATCTTAAATTTAGAATTTTTTTTTTCTTTCTCTCCCTCTCTCTTCTTTTTTAGAAATATATATTTAAAAAAGAATTTTAAGGAAAAAAAATAACAATATACAATACTTTATTACTAATATATAATATTTTATTAGTAATAAAAATCCTAAAAAAAAAAAAATTAATAATAATAATATTCTATAATAATAAAAAATAATTATTATTTTTTATAAATATAATTGACAATATACACAAATAGACCTTTTTAAAAAGTAATAAATATATAATTTAAATAAATAAAAAATATATATATATATAAATGAATAAATAATATAAATATATATATATTATAAAATTTTAGATTTTAAAAAATTAATGTAATAAAAACAAAAAAAAAATTATATATAATAAAGCATAAAATAAAAATAATAATAATAATAAATATAAAAAAAAAAAAAATAAAAATATTATAAAAAAAAAAATAAAAATATTATAAAAAAAAAAAAAAAAAGCGAATTTATATAAATAATTATTTTAAAAGTTAATGCTTTAATAATATTTAATTTCATTTGAAAATCAAATATATATACATATACATATTCATGAGATATTGGATTAATCACTATAATAATAATACAGAATTAATAAAAATAATTAAAAATAATTAATAAATCATAGAAAACTTCAAATATTATAATTTAATAAACAGTTTTGTTTTTTTTTTATGAAAACATTTACATTATAATGATAATGAAAATTATAAGCCACAATTATAGTTGAAATAAAATGAGGCTTGATAATAAAAATTTTTTTCCATTTTTATTATTTTTCTAGTGGTAAATTTGAGTAAATTTTTTTTTATTGTGGGTAAAACCAACCTCCTTTTTTTTTTATTGTTATTATTAATAATAATAATATTATTATTATTGTTATTATTATTAAAATAAAATAAAAATAAAAATTCTTTTTACATCATGTTTGCAATCATTAACCGTCATTGTTACATTTGAATAAATTTTACAATGAAAAAGGAGGAATATAAAAACTTTATCATATAGGTTTATTTTTAATTATAATAAATTACCATTCTAAGTAATTTTTATATTTTTTTGTACATTATTTCCATTTATAAATATTCATTTATTTAGGTAATTATTCCAAATTACTAATAATAAAAAAAAAAAAAAAAAAAAGAAAAAGGAACTAATTTTTAATTTTTACTTTTGCCAAAATACAATAATATAATAATATTTTTTTTTAGCCTAAAAAGAATTAGGCTAAAATAAAATATTTATAAATACATCTTATATATTTATATATTATATTACTAATATTAAAAAATTTATATTATTTTATTTTATTTTTATTTGTATATTTATTTAATTATTTCATTTTATTTGTTCATAATTAAAGTTTTAATAATGATATAATAATATTATATCATTAAATATAATATTTTTCTATATATATATATTTTACAGTTTTAATCCTTTTATATTTATATAATTTTTTTTTTTTTTTTTGTTTAAGCTATACTATACCGTTATAACTGTAACAAATAAGGAAATAAATAAAAAATTATTATAATTCATAATAAATAAAAAAAATAATAATTAAATCAATAAATAATTAATTTATTAAATAAATAACTCGATAATTATTATTAAAAAATTAAATAAATATTTATATTTTAATAGATAATAAACTTAATATATTAATAAAACTTTTTTTTCTTTTATTCTTTTTTTTTTTTTTAAAATTTTAAAACTTTTTAATTAATATTTTTACAAAACTTTTTCTACTGATGGTAACACAACAAATACAATAATAGATCGTAATACATAATATTAAATATTTTGTATACATGATTAATAATATGATATATATTAGATTACATTCTAATAAATAAACAATAAATATAAGGAGTTTAAAAAACTTCTCATGGTTTGAATTTATTTTTTTAAAAAAAAAAAAAAAAAATTATGGCAAAAAAAAATAAAAGTATTCTGTCTGTCAGTTAATGAATAAACTTAATTTTATAATAATAATAATAATAATTAATGATAATGATAATGATAATGATAATAATAATAATAATATTTTATTCATAAATTCATATAATTATAATTAAGGATTGTTCGATTGTGTTTTTTGTTATTGAGATTAACATCTTTTTAAAAAAAAAATAATAATATAAACAAATAGTATAAAAAAAAATTGACTTTTTTAGTAAAAAAATAATTATAAAGATATTAAAAGATGAAAAGATTTTAAAAAAAAATAATTGAATTTTTTTTTACTTTTTTTTAAAAAAAGTTTAATAAATAATAAATAAATGTATAATTGATTATAATGGTTAATTTTGTTGTTAGCATTACAACTGTTGCTTTAATTATTAAAATAAAATAGTAATTAAAAGTGATTTAATCATTACTTTCTTATCTATATATGATTTATTTTTTGGTTTTTATTATATTTTTATTATTACATTATTATTTTTTTTAGCTTTTTTGATTTCATAATTAAATAATTAATTAAATAATTAATTAATTATAAAACTTTTAGTTAATAAAAAAAATAATAATAATTATAAATTCACCCTATTTTTCATATTTAATTATTACTAAATAAAAAAAAATTTTAATAAACATTTCCTAAAACTAAATAATTTATTTTAATATATATACTATATATTTTAATATAATCAAATGATTTAAATATAATATATTCCATTATATCCTATTATATATAATATAATATTATTTTTTAAAGAGTATAAATTAATTATTATAATAAATAAATAACTAAATAAATAAATAAATAAATAAAAATAATAATAAATAAATAAATAAATAAATGATAAATAATTAAATGATAAATAATTAAATAAATTATAATAAATAATAATAATAAATAATAATAATAAATAATAAAAATGATTAATCATTTATATTAATAAACAATTTTTTAAGGATAAGAAATATGTTATATATACTTTATGACTATCATATTATAAAAAAAAGCAAGACATTTATTTTTATTCTAATTCCTTTTTTTTTTTTAAAAAAAAAAAAGAGAAACAAATTTAATTAATAAATATAAAAGTAAAAAAAAATAAAAAAAATAAATTGATAATAAAACGTATAGGCTTAATAGGCTTCATTATAATCAGATTAACTAATAATACCATATTAATAAAATAATTAATATTAATAATTAATACTATTAAAGTCTTAATAAATTCATATTTATTATTAAATAGTAACTTTACCCAAAAGTATACAAAAAATTTATTTATTTATTTATTATCTATTTATTTATTAATTTATTTATTAATTTATTCATTTATAATTATTTAATTATGTATAAAAATTTAAAAAAACAAAATAAATTAAAAATATAATATATATTAAACATTCAATAAAACAAACATGATTTATAAAATATATTATAAGTATTATATTATATATTATTTAATATATTTTATATTATAATGCATTACATATAAAACATATATTAAAAGTATATTTTATTTTTTAATGTTTTATTTTTTAAAATTAATTATTCAGCATTAATATGATAAAAATATTAAAAATTTTAATTAATAATATATATAATGTAATATATTATAATATACTGTTATTAAAAAATAAATTAAAAAATATTGTGTAATGTAGAAACTTTTTAATATATTATCTATTATAAATAAATATATAATAATAATATATTATTATTCAAGAAGTTTAAATTAAAAAATTTACCATTCATTATATAATGGAAAAAAAAATTTTTAAAAAAATAGAAAAAATTACAACAGAAAAAATTAATAGGAAACAAATATATATTATATTATAATATTATATTATAATATATATTAAATATATTATAATTGTATTATAATATATTATTTTATAAAAGGTAATAATTATTGATTAATAACCTTAAATATTAATATTTAAATTAAATAAATTGTGATACAAATACAATAATAATATTAAATAGTAAAATAGAAAAATAGAAAACTATAATAGAAAAAATATTAATAAATATAAAAAATTAAAAATATTATTTTTTAATAGGATTATGAAAATATATATAAATAAGTGAATGGTACTCTCTAAAATGAATTTTTTTTTTCTTTTATATTGTAAGGATTATAAAAGAAATTTTTTTATTTGATTATAAAAAAGTTTTTTAAATTATTAAAAAACTAAAAAATAAAAAAATAAAAAAATAAAATAAAAATAAAAAAAAAAAAAAAAACTAAAAAAAAAAATAAAAAAAAAAATAAAATAAAATTAAAAAAAAAAAAGTGAGTGTTTTTTCAGTGTATAAAATAAATAAATAAATAAATAAATAAACAATTCAAAAAATGACGATATTCAGATAGAACAATTTGGATAAATGAAATAAAAATATATATGTTTATATTTGTATAAAGGATAAATCTTATCAATAAACTCAAGTCATAATCCAAAGCATACTTTGATGAAAATAAAATAAATAATAATAATAAAGAAATAAAATAATAAAGAATAAAAATAAATAATAAAGAACAAAATAAATAATAAATAACAGCATAATTTATAAAAATATTTTATAAATGATATAAAAATAATATATATTTAAATTTTTTTAATAATATTTGATAATTTATATTTGAATACATTTTTACTAATATTATAAATTTTATATATATATATAATTTTCTATTATTTAAATAGAATAAAAAAATTATTTATTATAAATAATTTTTATTTAAAAGAAAAAAATAAAAAAAAAACTGTTCAAAACAAAATATCCATATATATTTTAAAATAATTTAATAATATATATAGAAATCAATATATATTCATTCAAATAAACCTTAACAAAAGGATATTTAAAATTTATGTTTTAATATCAATAACACAAATCACCCTATAAATTAAATATAAAATCATATAAAAAATGAAGAATTTAACTTTAAGTCTTTTCCTTTTTGTTATACTTATTTTATTCGTAACAGTTCAAAGTGCCGAATGTAAGTTATTTAAAATGATATTTATAAGAAATAAGACAAAAAAAATACTTTTTTAAATAAAAAATATATAATTTAATCTCAAATTGTTTGAAAAAAAAAAAGTATTATTTATACTTTTTAATAATTAAATAAATGTTTATTTGATTTTTTCTATATATCTAATAATAATTTAATATTATATATTTTTTATTTAATATATATAAATATATATAGCTGAAAAGCATGTTGCTAAACATGTTGCTAATAAACA
Organism: Anaeromyces robustus; assembly: GCA_002104895.1. Lineage (NCBI taxonomy): Eukaryota > Fungi > Neocallimastigomycota > Neocallimastigomycetes > Neocallimastigales > Neocallimastigaceae > Anaeromyces > Anaeromyces robustus. The sequence goes on along the minus strand of MCFG01000075.1, from coordinate 58,267 downwards.
TGCTGATAATAAGCATGAAGCAAAGAAAGAACATGTAAACGTAGTTAAAGCTCATAAGCACAAAACTCATAAAAAAGAAAAATCTGAAAAAACTAGAGAACCAATTCCAGGATTTGATTATGTTGAACCAAAAAAGATTGATGCTAGTAAATTACACATTGTTCCTGTTAGTGAAAATGAAGCTATGAAAGATGAAAAGAAAACTGAAAAGGAACAAAAATCTGGTTCTACTGGAAAGGTTACAATTGTTGGTTTAGCTTTAGTAGCTGCTGCTGCTGGTGGTATGAGTTATCGTAGCAAGGCTAAAAAGCAATTAAATAGCCCAGAACTTTTCAAATACAAGTTTGAAAATAATGCTATTTATGACTACACTCCAAAGAACTCATCCCTTACTTACTCTTTCAAACCAAATGATTTCCGTGAAGATGAAGCACGTATTAACTTTTATGATGACAACAGTAATGCTTCAACATTAAGAAATAGTGGATGTATTTCTACTGAAGTTATTTTTGAAGATGAAGCTGAAGGAGCTAAGAGATTAAATGTTACCTTACCAACTAATCGTGCATACAAGGTAGTTTTACCATGGGATGCTAGATGTGTTGATGAAATTCAATTAAATTGTGGTGATCTCGTTTGTATTAAGGTAAAAATTAATATTTAAAAATATAAATAAAAAAAAATTATTATAAAATAATATTTTATATTTAAAATTTTCTTATTTTTCTTATTTTTCTTTTTTTCTTATTTTTCTTTTTTTTTTTTTTTTATTTTAATATTATTTAGGAATGTTATCAAGATGGTTATTCTCTTGGTCGTAACTTAACTACTCGTTTCGATGGTATCTTCCCAACTTGTTGTTTAGACAATATTGGTTCAGCTATTAATCAAGAAGAAGTTAACAAATGGCAATCTTATGGTATGTATTCTTTACCAAAGCGTTCAGTCAAACCAACTAAGAAAGCCAAGCGTGCTTCTCGTGGTATTTCTTTATTAACTATGCCAGATTGGTCTAAAAAATTAGAAAACTTGAAATTAGATTCACCAAATATTTTCTAAATGGTATAATTAATTCATTTTTTTTATTTTTCTCTTTTTCTTTCCTATTTTTTAATTTTTTTTTATATCTAAATATAAGATATTATTCTTTTTCTTTTTCTCTTTGAATTTTTTTTTCTTTTATTGAAAAAAAAAATAATTTTTTTTATGATAAAAAAAATTAAAATTATAAAAAGAAAAATAAATTAAAAAATGGAAAGAAAAAGATAACTTTTTATAGAAGAAAAATAAAACATTTCATGAATTAATTTCTTTTATAGTATATTAAAAGATACCTGCAGAAATACTTAATATAAAAAGGTTGAATGATAATAACAATAAAAAAAATTAATTTTTTTATAATCAATTTATTTTTTCTTTTTTAGATATTTTAAAAAATTTTTTTTATTTATAAAAAAAAAAAAAAATAGCGAAAAAATAGTGAAAATAAATAACAAAAAAATAGCTTTTAGTTCTTAATCCAATCAACGAATGAAAATAGAATTTATTTAAAAATTAAAATAAAATAAATATATTTATAGAATGAACAAAAATAACAAAAGAAGGTGAAAAAAAATGAGAAAAAAAATGAAAAATGAAAAATGAAAAGAAAGAAAAATAAAAATAATAAAAAAAAAAAAAGTTGTAAATTTTTTTCTTTTTTTTTTTTTTTTTTTCTTTTTTTCTTTTTTTCTTTTAAATATTATTCATTATAATTTTCCTTTTCATTTTAAATAACCTTCTTATAACATATTATTTATATATAAATTTTTTTTAAAATCAATTAAAAAAAAAAAAAAATGTAAAATAGATGTAACAAATGTTTATATTTCATTTAATATAAATAAAATTTTTTTGTTATATATATTTTTTTATATAAAAAAAAAAATGAGAGAAAGATAATTAAAAAGAAAAAGATTTTATCTATATATATTTATTATTTTTTATTTTATATTAATTTTTTTTTTTTTTTTTTTTTTTTTGAGATTTCTTTAAATATATATATATAGTATATATATGTACAAATTATTATTTTTACTATTTATATGAATGTATATGTATTAAAGAAAAGAAAAAAAAAAAAAAAAATGAAAAAATATAAAAAAAAAATTTTTTTCTTTTTAAATTTTTATTTTCTATTTATATATATACATATATAATATATAAATCTAATTTTAATGATTCATTATCATATGTATATAAACAAAAAAAAAGAAAAAAAAAAAAAATTAAGAGAAAAAGAAAAAGAGAAAAAAAAAAAAAATTAAATTAAAAATTTTTTTATAAAAAATTTTTTTATTTTTCTTATCCTATAAAATAAAATAAAAATAAAATAAACTAAAATAAAAACCAATATTTAAATTTATAAAGAATAAAATTTAAAATAAAATAAAAACTAAAACATAAAACTTAAAACCAAACCAAAAAAAAAAAAAAAAAAAAAATACTTATTTATTAATGGATTAATGAATTCTTTTTATTTTTTCACTTTTTTTTTTTTTCTTAAATTGGAAGTAATTACATCAATTTATTTTCTTTATCTTTTACTATTCCAACCTCTCCAGGAACGTCAATGCTGATAACACAGTAGGACAGCCTAGTAGGGCAAATGCCGATCCTATTTCCGACCCTAGTGGAATAGGATAGATCAATTTTACTTTAATTCTATATTTAGAATTAAGGGCTTGTATGGATTTATTGTTTTTAAATATTAATATACTATTCTTTTTTTTCCCTCCAGTATTATTTATTATTATCTATAATATATTACTGGTTTTTTATTTTTTTAGTATCATTTTTTTTTCATTATGTGTTTTTTTATGATTCATGTATTTTAATATTTAAATTCAATAAAAGTGACGTACAAATTGTGTGCCATAAAAAAAAAAAAAAAAAAAAAAAAAAAAAAAAAAAAAAAAATTTTACTACCTAAATTTATAGTAATACTGAACTTTGTATTCTTAATATTTGTGTTTTATCTTTCAAATCAATAATTATAGAATATTCTTTAGTTTTATTTTTTATTATTAAAAATATATATATATATTTTTTGATTTTGAATTTTTTTTTTAATAATTTTCACAGTAAAAAATAATAAACAGCTTAGAAAATAACAAAAAAGTGTATTTGCTTCCTTTAGTCTAAAAAAAAAAAAATCAAACAAAAAAAAATTTTTTAATTATTCTTTTAATCAAAAAAAAAAAATAATAATAATAATTTAATTACAAATTTATTCTTAAATTAGTAACTATATTATTAAATATATTAATGTAATAATATTACTAAAAATATATATATCCTTTATTAAATATTTAAAAATCAACATATTAATGTATAATGTATGTTGATATTATTTAACAATTAATAATGTATTTTGTTATAAATTATTCAACTTTTAAATTTTTATGAACACTTATAATAGTTATATATATATATATATATATTTTTTTTTTTTATTTTATTTTTATTTTATTTTAATTTTTTTTTTTTTTTTCAATTAATTTATTTTATTGTAAATGAAAAAGATAAAATTTTATATAGTGTAAATAAATATTTAGATATATTAAATTTATGTAAATTATAATTATTAATTTAAATAAATGAAAAAAAAGAAAAGAAAAAAGAATAATGATAATTTTTTATTATATTGTTTTTTTTTTTATATTATAATTTTATTCTTCTTCTTTTTCCTTTTCGTCTTCAATTTCTTTCTCTTTTTCTTTTATATCCTCCTTTTCCTTTTCGTCTTCAATTTCTTTTTCTTTCTCTTTTTCTTTTATATCCTCCTTTTCCTTTTCGTCTTCCATTTCTTTTTCTTTTTCTTTTATATCCTCCTTTTCTTTTTCGTCTTCAATTTCTTTCTCTTTTTCTTTTATATCCTCCTTTTCCTTTTCGTCTTCCATTTCTTTTTCTTTTTCTTTTATATCCTCCTTTTCTTTTTCGTCTTCAATTTCTTTCTCTTTTTCTTTTATATCCTCCTTTTCCTTTTCGTCTTCAATTTCTTTTTCTTTCTCTTTTTCTTTTATATCCTCTTTTTCCTTTTCGTCTTCAATTTCTTTTTCTTTCTCTTTTTCTTTTATATCTTCTTTTTCCTTTTCGTCTTCAATTTCTTTTTCTTTCTCTTTTTCTTCTATATCCTCCTTTTCCTTTTCGTCTTCAATTTCTTTTTCTTTTTCTTTTTCTTTTTCTTTTATATCTTCTTTTTCCTTTTCATTTTCCATTTTTTTTTCTTTTATATCTTCCTGTTTCTTTTCATTATTGTTTTCATTTAACTCCTTTTCCTTTATTTTACTCTCTTTTTCTTTTACTTTTTCCTCTTCACTTTTTTTATTATTTTCATTATTTATATTTTCTATATTTTTTAATATATAGTTAAATAGTGTTACTTCTGGTTTAGAATTTTTAGGAAGATTTTGAATGACTTTTGAATAATATTCTTCAATATAATTAAAAAGTATATCTTTTTTGTTTTTTAACAATTTTTATAATTAATATTAATATATATATATATTGTAAATATATTTGTATGTTTGTAATAGTAATTTATATTTTATTAAACATATATGTAAATAAAATAAATATATATATTTTTTAATAATCATTTTACCTGTTGTGGTATGAAGTTTTTTAAGTTTCTTAAGAAGTAAACCAAATTGATCAGCAAATTCAGTTTTATCATAAGGACAATAATAAATATTTTTCCCTACTACAGATGCCGCTATAACTTGTAATAAAGCTTTTAATTCAATATTTCCATTAAAAGCTCCACATCCTATTTATTAAATAATTATTATTAATAAAAAATTATTAATAAATTATTTAATAACTATAATTATTATCAAAATATATTTACTCATAATAATATATATATATTAAATTATATTTTATGATTTTATATTTATAAATGATATATATATATTACCCCAATTTCCAGTTGCAATATAGATATCTTTTTCTAAATCTGAATATTTGTTTTCTTTAATTCCAGCATAAAATTTATTTAATTCTCTCATGACTGATTTATTTGAAAATTGTTCGTAATATTGTGGAATTCCTGGTGTACAGAATAAAGTAGCATCTATTGCAACAATTTCTGTTTCTTTTCTATTCATATTATCACTATTATGATTGTTTTATTTAAATATATATATTTTTTATTATTTATATTATTTATAATAAGAATATAAATATAAATATATATATGAATATGAATGAAAATATGAATATAAATATAAATATGAATATAAATATGAATATAGATATAAATATGAATATAGATATAAATATGAATATAAATATATAAAAAATTATATAATATATAAAAAATAACATTAATATATATTAATTTTTATATATGAGTATCAAAATAATATTAATATAATAATCTTTTTATTTTTTTGAATTAATATTTATTCTATTATTATTATCATTAATTTATACTTACAATAATGTGCCATTATCATCATAATCTCCACCATATGCATAAGTTCGACCGTAACCAGTATAATTTGAAAATCTTTCAGTTCCAATAATATATGCACTTTCTAAATGGTCTAAACATTGAGTAAATATCATTGATACAAATAATTCCGGATTGATAGTAAATCTTATTTCTTCTTGTACACAACCCTAGATTTTTTTTTTTTATTTTTATTTTTATATTTAATTATTTATATATCATATATATATATATATATTGTATTTTTAAATTATACAATTTATTTATTTATTTATATATAAATAAATTAACAAAGTAATAAATAAATAAATATATATATATATATAAATTGAAATATTATAATGTAATTTTTATAAACATTTATTATTACATTAGTTAAAACTCCTCCACCTAAATACCAATTTGCAAAATCAACTTGCATCATACCTTTACAATCTTCAATACTTGTTTCTGTATCAATTCTAACACTACATAATCCTTTTTTTTGATTTTTCCAATCTATTAATGATTCTTTATTTAAACTAATTCTTTGATATGTTAATAATTCCGATTTTATTTCTTCTAAATCTTTTATTTATTTAATTTTTTTTTTTTTTTTTTTTTTTTTTAATTTCATTAATAGTATAATTTTCATTGTATAAAAAAAAATAATAAAATAAATTCATAAATATATATATAAATTCATAAATAAATTAATGAATAAATGAAATAAATATTTAAATTAGTTTTTTTCATTTAATATTATAATAGTTTTAGAATAAATTATTTAATATATACTTCTTTTTCTCATTTTATCAAAATAATGAATAACTGTCCTTATTTTTTCAACAGTTGAATCTAAACTAGGTTTCATTGGTGAAAATAAAGTTATAAAACTACATGGTGGTGTATCATATATTTCATGATTTTCATCAGTAAAAATACATAAAAATTGATTAGCTAATAAAGATAATGCCTACATAATAATAATAATAATAATAATAGTAATAATAATAATAATAATAATAATAATAATAATAATAATAATAATAATAATAATAATAATAATAATAATAATAATAATAATAATAATAATAATAATAATAATAAATAAATAAATAAATAAATAAATAATAAATAATAAATATTGTATGTAATAAAAAATCATTTTAATATTTTTTATTATTTATTACTATTGTAATAGTAATAAATAATATATTTATTAATAATAATTTCAAAATTATTATACAAAATATAATTACTTGTAATTTATTAATAGTAATAGCAATGTTCATATTTTTTCCAAGTAAAGGTATTGGTTTTGTTAAGTATTCTGGTAATTTTAATGCTTGTTCTATAATAAATGGAAGAATTTTATTAAAAAATTTATTTGCTTCTTCCGGATATTTTGCTTCATAATTTTTTAAATTAGCAAAAAAACAATCATCTTCGGTATAAAGTGGGTTATATTTTATTACAACACTCTTAATATATATATATATATATAATTATTATATGATATTAATTAAATATCAAAAAAAAAAAAAATATAATATGAAAAAAAAAAGGAATAACAAAAAAATTTATAGAATTTGAAGATAATACTATTGAAATACTATTGAAATTGCGTATTAACATTTATTACTTCTTTTTTACCTGAAATTCTTTAGCATTAGTAATAGTTGAATTTGTTAAAGTTGATTTAAAAAATTTATATTGTTTTGAATTGAGTTTTCCCGGATTATTTTTTTGATAATATGGTATTATAATGTAATTAATGTATTCTTTCAAATCATTATTTATATTTAGTTCATTCTATTGTTATTTAATAAAATAAAGTTATGATATAAGATATATATAAAAATATATACATGAAAATGAATGAGAATAAAAAAAAACATATATGTATATATATAGATGCTATAATTATTATTATTATAATAATAAAATTTTCTTTAACAGTAATAATATTCACATTTTATTCAAAATAAAAAACTATTAAAATATTGATAAAATTATTCATACAATTCATACATTGTATAGTTCAATATTTCCAAAATCATATTTGGTTAGAGTATCTTCATCAATTTCTTTATTTAAGTCACTATTTAATTTAGTTTTTAGTTTTTTAATGAAACCAGATATATTCATAATTTTTAATAATAAAAAATTTTAAAAGATAATAATTACTTTTATTTTATTTTATTATTTTATTCTGTTATATTTTATATATATATGTAATGAAATTAAAAAATGAAATAAAAAATTTTTTTTCTAAAAATGAAATAAAAAAATTTTTTTTTTTGAGAAATTAAATAAAAAATAGTTTTAATTAAATTTTATTTCATAGATAATTTATATAAAATAGAGTTTTTATTTTTTTCTAAATCCTTTTTTTTTCTCGATAAAATAAATCATAATTATATTTTTAAATAGTATTTAATTTTCATTTTGAAATTAATTGACATTTTATTATATCAATCAAATCAAAAAAAAAAAAAATTATTTTTAAATTAATACATATAATATTATGCAGAGTATAATATTTATAATTTATGATTAATAATAATAAAAATGAATTAATTTGATTCAGATACAAATATTTGCTACTATATATCAAATGGAAAATTTAGATATAAAAATATAATGATTTTAAAAAAATTAATAATAATAACGTAATATTCTTATATACAAATAACTAAAAATTGAGTAATAAAATAAATGTTATAATTAAAAAGAAAAAAATGGTAAGTTTTTAAATGGATAAAGTTTGCTAAGTCGACATTTTTTTTTTATTGAAATAGAAATTAAATACTTTTTTATTAAAATAATTATTTAATAATAAATATAGTTAAATAGAACACTTTTAATAATAAATTTAATAATTTTAAATATGATATTAATAAATAATAATACAGATGTTAATATTATTCTCTCATGTACTTCAAAAAAAATTATTAAGTTATACATAATACTCTTTGTAAGTCTAATAAAATATAATACTAATTAATATTAATTAATATATATGTTATATATTATAATAATATTTATTAATGAAAAAAAAAAAAAAAAACAAGTCTCAATATCTTTGATTTAATACATTAACATGTAATATATCAAATAATCTTTTTTCAAAACATAAATATAGATATTAAATTGTAATAGAGTTTGATATGTTATTATATATATATCAAAATATATTGTAAAAAAAATATTAAGATAATAATAAGATAATAGTATTAATAATTATTACTTTTAATAATAATAAATTGTTATATAATAATAAAGAATCATGGTATTTGAAATTAAAAAAAAAATTTAATCTGGTTGATCAGATATAAAATTTTGGATATGCAAGAATATGCATTTATTCAAAATATAAAAATTTGATTTTCATGAAAGGAGGGTTGCCGCAACAGTAGCAACCTTCCACCTCCAGAACGGAAGATTGGGCACTTAAATAATTCACTCACCATTAATGTTTTTTTTTTTTTTTTCTATATTAGTGATATCTGTATATCATAAAATTAACTTGTAATCCTTTTTATTAATAAATATAATTTTATAATGATTATATAATATATATTTATTAATTTGGATTATAAGCATGGTACTTTAAATTGTCAAAATCGTTTTTTTTTATTTAATAATATCAAATAATTTTAATTAAAAATTATTTGATGAATGAGAATATATATATTTAATATATTATTATTATTTAAAATTTTTAATTTTCATGATGATATTTAATAATAATCCGTAGATTATTAATAATTATAATCATAATATTGATGATTATTAATCTAACAATCAAATTAATATATAATTTCAATTAATTTAATATGTAAAAATATATTATAATATGTACATGTACTATCTTATTAAAAAATACAAATATAAAATTATATTAATTATCAGATTGTTAATTATTAATTATTAATTATTAATTATTAATTATCCTCTTATAATATTTATATTTAATAAATTATTTAGTATATATTAAAAAATTCTTTGATATTTATTTTACTGTACCATTTTAATAATAAATGATTAAGAAAATTATTTTTTTTTTATACCTTAATATAAGAAGAAACTTATTTATATGGTTAATATTTAAAATTGGATTATTTCATTTACCTTGTTTATTGTATATAATACTTAATAAAAATAACCTATTTTAAGTTTATATATGAAATTTTAATTTCTATTTTATTATTGCTATTTGGGAGATTTTTCATAAATTTTATAATTTTTATTTAATAAATGATAAAAAAAAAAAATACATTAATTACTACTATCAATAAAATTTTTCCATGGTACATTAGTAGTACATAATCCAATTTTTATAGTGGGAAGGTCATATTTATATTATATTATACTTTTATTTATTTATTTATTTATATTTATTTATTTAATTATTTATTTAATGTATGTAATATAAAATATATTTACATTGTTATATAATAAATATAAATATAAATTATATTGTTAAACATTATAAAACAATATAATAATTTATATATTATATAATTATATTGTTATATAATATAATATAATAACACATAAATTTTTTATATTAACAAAAAAAAAAAATTTTTTTCTGTATATTATAAATATTATTAATAATAAATTATAATCATATTGTTTAATAATAAATTAGAAAAAAAAAAAAATTTTTTTTTTTTGAATATAATAAATAATAAATAAATAAATAAATAAATAAATAAATAATATCATTATAATAATCTGAATTTAATCTAAATTATTTTTAAAATAGTTAAATTATAAGAAGATATTTAAATTAATTAAAATTGATAAAGGAATAATATAAATTATCTTATTAAGAATCAATTATATTTAAAATATTAAACTTAGACAATTAGGCGTTTAATCAAATATAAAATTAATTATAGATATAAGAAATATAATAAAGCATAATATACTTTAATTGTTAATCATTTTAAATTTTATTTATTTATTTGTTTTTTAAATTTTCGTTCATTTCTTAGTTTTTTTTTTTATATATAATAGTTAAATTTGTTTATACCAATATCTGTAAGAAACTTGTAATTATATAACTTGGTCATTTTCCTTTTTTATTTTCCTTTTTTATTTTTTCATTTTTCATTTTACTTTTTTTTTTTTTACTATTTTTTTATTCCTTTTTTTCCCCTCTTTTTTTTTTTTTTTCCTTTTTTTATAAAATAAAATGTCTGTTATTTATTATAAATTTAAGGTAATTACTATTATTTTTATTATAAAATATCTAAAAGACGTATTAAATATTATCTTTTTCTGATGTATCCAATATATCTATTTATATTAATTATAATTAAAATTAATAGAGTGCTAAAGATTATGATACCGTAACTTTTGATGGCATTAGTCTATCAGTATTTGATCTTAAACATGAAATTATGATTTCTAAAAAATTGGGAAAAGGAACAGATTTCGATTTGTCAGTTTATAATGCACAAACTGGTGAAGGTATGTAGAAATAAATATATTTTATTTTTATATATTTATTTTGAATTAAATTGTCTTATAAAATCTTTTTTTTTTCTTTTTTTAGAATATACTGATGATTTAGCCACAATTCCAAGAAATACTTCAATCATAGTAAGAAGAGTCCCTCCTGAGAGACCAGGTAAAGGAAATGCACAAAAATATTTATCAGCATCAGGACCTGTAACACATGTAATTGGAAGGAGAGTGGCAAATACTAGTAAAAATGTTCCTTCAATTGGAAAGAATAAGATTGTAACAACAAAGTAGGATTTAATTTTGTTTTTGTTTATTATGATTTAATTGAACAAACAAACAAAAAAAAATTTATATTCAATTCATGTATATATTAATTAATTTTAATTTTTTTTTTTATTTTATCTCTTACTATTTTTAATATTTATTAGTAAAACAGGTCAGAATAGTGCTAAAACTGAAGAAACATTGGAAGGATTAACAGAAGAAGAAAGAATTAATGCAATGTTTCAAAAAACTAATGAACATTGGAAACAATTACAAGATCAAATGGCAAAGTAAATATTGAAAAAATCAAAATAATGAAAGGAATTAAATTGATATATATATTTTTGTTGTATTGTTAGAGAGATTATAATAAGATAAATACTTTAATTATTAAAGTATTTGAGGAATAATATATTATTAATTTACATAAATTGAATAATATATTATTATTATTATTATTATTATGAAATTTCATTGTATAAATTAAAAATCAAAATTCAAAATTATAAATTTAAATATAAATTAAAATATTAATATAGTTCACATTCAAATTTAATAATTATTAAAGAATAATTAGCATTAATGATAAAACAGAAATTATTATGGACATTATAGATATAGTAATAAAATAATAATAGAATTAATAAATTCGCTAATAAATGAAAATAAGAATAATATAAAAAAATAATAATATAAAAAGTAATAATAATAGTGAATAATAATTAGTAGTTATAATAATAAATGTTTAAGAATTTTAATAAACACTATTAATTATTTTTTTTTTTTACTAGTAAAGAATCTAATAATTAGTAATAATAATTATAATTCTAACAATTATTCTAATAATTCTAATTATTAATAATAATTATAAATTTAACATATTAATATATATTTTTTATTTTTATTTATTTATTTTTTTAACTGAATATAGTGCAAAATCTGTTCCATTTAGACCACATTTTTTAAGTAGTCATTCTTCAAGTAATACTTCTGGAACAAAGCCAACAAATCCAAATAGTAGCACTATACCACAAAAGATACCCAATCCAACTTATGTTTGTTTTAGATGTGGACAAAAAGGTATAAATTTATATTTAATATACCAAATGTTATATAATAATCTGAATATATATTATTATCTTTTTTATTTTTAGTATTTTTAGTATTTTTGTTTATTATATTTTATACTATTATATGTATATAATTATTTTATAAATTTTTTTTTTCATTGTTAATATCTTTTTTTTTTTCTTTTTTCTTTTTTCTTTTTTGTTTAAACTTGTTGTAGATATATATAAATATTATTTATTATATTCTATTTTAAATTTTTTAAATAATCCAAAACTTTTAGATGTTATTTTATATATTGTAGTTTTTCATTATCAATATACTTTAAATATATATATTAGATGTAATATATATATATTTTCATAACTTTTATTATTATTATTTTTTTTTAAAATAAAAAAAAAAAAAAAAAAATAAAAAAAATAAAATAAAAATATATACACACTCAATAAAATATAAATATTATACTATTATAAATTTATAATAATAAAAATAATATAAATAATATAAATATTGTAATAATATTGAATAAAATAATAATAATAATAACGATAATATTAATAATAAATCAAAACAATTATTAATCATACAATTATATAAAATAAATAAAATAAATGATTATTTTATTTTAATAATCCTTCATTATGGAAATTGTTAAAATTATATTTCATCTCTATATGTATATACATATATTTAATATAACAATTAACAACAATTAATAATTATTCTATATTTAAAATACATTAAAAAAATAATTTTTTTAATAACATTTTTATGAATAATCATTTTAAATTAGAATAATTTATTTTTTAAGAATTTTATTTGGATATAATTGTATAATACAAAATATTTATATCAAATATATTTTTAAAACTATATTTTAATTCATTACTATGAATAAAATATTTAACAAGATATATTTTAGACATAAATAATTATAAAAATGAAATTAAAGCATTTAATGAGTATTATATTATTATTTTAATAAATTATTATTTCTATAAAATTAAATAAAATACTTTTAATGAATTACTTTAATTTTACAGAAATGTTTTACAATACTCTTTAAATGGTTTAAGTATAATCTCTATAGAATTAGATAATTTTAAGAAATATTTTATAAATATATATTTTTTTAAAAGTTAACATAATTTAAAGAATAATATCTAATATATAATAATATCTAATATATAATAATATCTAATATATAATATATAATAATAATAATAATAATAATAATAATAATAATAATAATAATGATTTTATATGAGGATATATTTTAAATTTAATTTTAAAATTTCTACAAAAAAAAAGTATTATTGATAAAAATATTTTACAATATTATGTTATGAATATACATAATATTGTAAAATATAATGATAAATATTCAAGCTTTCAATATATAATAATAGACAATTAAAATCATTCATTTTTATTTTTTTATATTTAAATTAAATTTTTTTAAACCTTTTTTTTTTTTTTTTTTTTTTCTTCATTTTATTTTATTATATTATTTATTAATATTATATTTAATATAATAATAATAATAACAATAATAATAATAATAATGATAAAATAATAATATATATATAAGAACGAAAGAAGGAAAGAAAAGAAAAAAAAAAAAAAAAAAAAAAAAAAGACGAAAAAAAATCTTTTCTTGTTATTCTTTAATTTTATTATATTTATTATTAATATTATTATTTTTCCATTTTCTTTTATTTATTATTGGATTTATAGTTTTTATATTTTCTATTAATTTATTTATAATTTTTTTTTTTTTTCTTTTCTTTTTGATACTATAATATATATATATATATAAAATGCTTTTAATAAAATAAAAATTAACCAATTATAAAATGTTTTATTTAAAAATATATCATTAAAAAAATAGGTCATTTTATAAGTAATTGTCCAACTATAGGTGATAAAGAATATGATAGACCAAAATTAAAAAGAACCACTGGTATTCCAAAATGTTTTTTAAAGGCTGTTGATACAAAACAAGCCACAGAAGGAGGTGTTATGGTTACTCAAAATGGTGATTTAGTTGTTGTTCAACCTAATGAACAAGAATGGAAAAAAATGACATCAAAGGTTGGTACTGTATTTGGTGAAGATATTTATAATACAGTTCCTGTTCCAGATAATCTTCGTTGTCCTATTTGTGAAAAATTATTTAAAGATGCAGTATCTATTCCATGTTGTGGTAAAAGTTATTGTGATGAATGTATGTAATTTAAATTTTTACAATTTTTTTTTTTTTTTTTTTTTTAAATATATATATATATATATTAAATTTATAATATAATAATAAATTTTAATATTTTATTAAATTAAATTAATCATAATTTCTATATTTTTATATTACATATATATATATATATATATATAGGTATTAGAAGTAATTTATTAAAAGATGCACCAAATATGAAATGTCCAAATTGTCATAAAGAACAATCACCTGATAATTTAGTTCCAAATAAATCATTACGTCAAGCAGTTGAAAATCATTTATTAGAATTTACCAATAAAAAACCTGGAAATGAAAAAGATAATGATAATAAAACTGAAGTAAAAAAATCAAATGAATCAGCAAATAAAAAAGTATCAAATAATAATAAGAATTCCAATAATAATACTCATAATAATAATAATAATAACAATAACAATAATACCAATATTAATAATAAGAATAAAAATAATCAGAATCAAAAAATTAAAGGTAATAATATTAATAATAATAAAAATAATATGAAACAAAATCCAAATAATAAACTAAAATCAAATGACATGAGAAATAAAGGAAGAAATACAGATGGAAAACAAAAACCTTATTATCAAAATAATAATTCATTTAATATGAATTATAATAATAATTATAAAAATAATATGAATATGCAAAATGAATACAATAAAATGATTCCTACATATATGAATGATAATAATTATAGAGTCTATCCAGATTATAATAATGGATGGAATATGAATAATGAATCATTACAAATGTGGGATGGTGTACCCGGTGTTATGATGAATACAGCAACATCTCGTCCTATGATGAATCCAATGATGAATCCTCAAAATTTAAATATGGGTATGCGTAATAATATGTATAATCCAATGGGTCCAGAGTATCCAATGACAAGAGGCCAAAAAGTTTATCAAACGTAAATATTATTTTTATTATATATATATATATATATATTTATATTATTTATATATTTATATTATTTATATATTTATATACTTATTAAATAATTTAAATATTATAATATTAATATAATTTTTTTATTTATTTTATTTTATTTTATTTTATTTTAATATAAATAATAGTTATGAAAGAAGAATTCAATTTAGACAACAGAAAAAACGTGCAAGAGAAATGGATGTTATAGATATTACTGATAAAAAAGCTAAACATTAATAATCTATAAATTATTAATTGTTTATCTTGGATATAAATATTAATAATCAATAATCACATAAAATATAATACCTTTTTTTTTTTTTAATTTAATGATTATTATTTATCATTTTTGGTAATAGATAAAAATAATTTATTATTAATTATTTATTAATAATAAATAAAACAAAAGATTAATTATTATCGTTTATCTCTTATTATTTATTTTATTTTATTTTTTTTTTTAAATTTTTTATATTTCATTTTGTCTTTTTTATAAATATTTTTATTTAATTATTTATTTATTTATTAAACTTTATATATATTTATACATTTAATTAATTTTCATGAATTTTCTTTCTATATTAAAAGTCGTATTTTTAATCTGAATATAATATTTTATATATAAATAATAATAATAATTATAATAATAAATAATAAATTAATGTATAATAAAAAAAAAAAAAAAAGATAAAAAAAAAGATAAAAAAACAAAAAAAAAAAAAAAAAAAAAAAAAAAAAAAAAAAAAAAAAAACAAAAAAACAAAAAAAAAAAAAAATAATAATAAAATAAAATATAAAGAAAAGAAAAAAATAATGAATATTTATTTTAAAAATTTTTTATTATTATTAAATTTTTTTTTTCTTATATAATGTAACGATTTTTTATTTTCTTTTATTCTTATCCCTTTATATTTTTAATATTTTAATAATTCAAACAAATAATAAAATAAAAATAAAATAATATATAAAAAAGGAATTAAAATGAAAAAGAAAATTGTAAAAAAAAAAATTTTAAATAATTTTGTGTATTTATTTTTTAATTATATATTTTATTTATTTTTTTTATTTATTTTATATATTTATATGGTTAGTAAAATATATTAATATATCATTTATCTATTAATATATTTCGTATTTTATATATTATTTATTTGGTTTAATTCTTATTATATTATTAGTAAATCATGTAAAACTATTCATCATAATTTTCAAAAAGATTACTAATTCCTGTTTCTTCATTGTTATTAAGTATATCTTTTGAACCTGTTCTTAATAACATTTCTTTACTTAAAAATGGTTTTTTATATGATTCTTTATTTTTATGTAATTGAGATATTGATACCTTTTTGAACATATATATATATATTTATTTTATTAATTTCATTAATTATAATACAAAAAATAAAATAGAAAAAAATATTATTAGTAAAAATAATATTTTTTTAATATTATAATAAAATAATAAAAATATATAATAATAACTTACTCCTTTAATATCATTTAAAAGATTTTTAATGGCATATTGTTGATTTTTAACTGTTTTACTATTAAATAATTCATTTTCCATTGCCTATTAAGAATTATATTATTGTAAAAAAATTTTTTAATATTGTATTTAAATTTATAATCTATAATATAAAAAAATTTTTATAAAAAATTTTTATATTTGAATTTTTTTTTTTTTATTATATATATATATTTATTTACTTGAATTTTTGCGGTTGTCATGTCATTTAATTGGCTTAATGTATTAAATGGAATATCACATTTTGGTCTTAGTAATAAATAAATATCAGTTATAAGTGCTATTAATTCAACATGCATTTCTTGATGATATGAATCATTATAGGCCTATATATATATTTTAATTATTTATAATTTTTTTTTTTTTTTACATAAATATATATATATATTGATATATCAATTACATTATTCTATTTATTTATTTATTTATTTAAATATATTAATATTATTTAAAGTATGAATTAATTATATAATAATTTAGAATATTTATTTTATTTACCATTAAAGCAGTTTTAAGAATTTCACAACCAATTATTTCATAAAGTTCTGATTTTTTTACTAATTCTGGCAATATTCTTACTAAAATATTAATACTTTTATTTGATGATTTCGAATCTTTAAACATAATTATTTCAGATAAACTTTGTAATAGTGGTATTATGATTGACTATTTTTAGTTTTTAGTATAAATAATAATATATGTTAATCAATACATTTCCTATTCAATAAATAAATTAAATTATATATTTATATATAAAACCTTTTATTTTATTTTATTTTTATTTTTTTTTTTTTATTTCAACTTACTTTTGAATTAAATATATAATGTGAAATATATTTATAAGTATCAGGACTAATTTCTCTTGTTAAATTTTCTTTTTTTCCTTTTGGTATCTGTGGTTCAACTAATTTACTATATAAAAAAACTAATGATCTGGTTAAATCTCTTAAAGTTTTATTATAAAATATTTCTTCTTGGAATTCATCATCTTCGTTATCATTATCATTATCCTCATCACTAAATAATAAAAGTTAATATCAATAAATATTATTATCATTATTAATTTATTCATTTTTTTTTATATGAAATAAATTATTAAATAAATAAATAAATAAATAAATAAATAAATAAATAAATAAATAAATAAATTATTAAATAAATAAATCATATATATTTCGAATATTACATATTGTATTCAACATTTTCCCATTCTGATATCAATTTTTTTGAAATATATTGAATTAATTCTGGTAAAATTTTTTCTAATATTATATTGTACTTAAATTCAGGACAATTTGAAAGTAAGGGAGTAATTACTGTACGTAAGTTCAGATAAAATATTTTTAAGTTAAGGATATAAATATTATATATATATATTTATTTATCATATTTATTTTATAATAATAATAAAATTAATGTAAAGGATATTTATTAAATTTTTCCATTGAGTATTTGTTAAATTTTCAGCTTCAAATAATAATTCATTTATAAGAATATCACCAATATTATTATAATTATAAAATATAGGAAGTTTTGTTAAAGCACCTATAATTAAATAACTATATTATATATTTTTAAAAAATTTAATAAATTATAAATATTTATTTATTGATTTTATATATATATATATATATATTTACCATATTTCAAATTCACTAGTAATAAATCCTTGTAATTGCTTAACATATTTGTAAATTGTATTCACTGATTTATTTTTTACTTTTTTTTTTTAATATTATATAATAATAATAATAATATTTAATAATTCATTCCTTTTTTTTTTTTTAATTAAGGAAAATTATATTAATAATTTTACCTGTTATTGAAGAATCCTTTATATTTATTTCATTTAATAATTCTTTTCTTAAATTTGGTAAAATGTTTGTCCAATTATTTTTATTCCATAAACTATGTGAAACTCTATATATAATAAATATACATATATATTATTTATTAACGATATTAATAAATTATATTATTTTAGAGTAACAAATAGAATAAATAATATATATTATATTTACTTAGCAATTGTTAAAACACTCTGTAAAATAAATTCAAAATATCCATTCCATATTTGTTTATTTTCTTCATTCTATAAATAATAAAAAATAATAAATTATTGAATATTATTCCAAATTAATAGTTATATAAAGAAAAAATGGTTAAAAAAAAAAAAAAAAGAAAAAAAGTAAATATATGAATTAAGTCATTGATATAAAAATATATCTATATATTGTATATTGTATATTGTATATATATATTTAACTTACGGTATCATTCTTTATATAGATCGTTTTCTTAATAAGAACCCATACACTATTCAGTATTAAATAAACCTATAATAATAAATATATAATTAATTATATTAATCCATTTAGAATATATTTTAATAATTATAATATATATTTAATATTAATATATATTTACCTTTGTACGTCTGAGCTTTAATCCATTAAGTTTTTCAATAATACTATTATCTAATTCAGAAAGATTTTTATCCATTGGATATACCTTTAATACTTTGTAAAAAATTTATAAATAATATGTGATTAATAAAGAAATTGATTGTTTTATTTTTATAAAAGAATATAATAATATTAAAGGAATTAATATTTACTTTCTGATAATTCACGAACACCTATATATTCCATATATATTTCAGGTGAACTATATATTTCTCCATTTTTACTTTCTTCAATCCATTCTTGCATTATAGTATTAAATACTTCTTCAATATATTTTTTTTTATCTTCAATTTTTAAATTTGAATGATAACTATTATTATTCATCAAAAATATTATATTGATATTGATGTATATATAAATATAAAAAAAAAAAATTAGTTTTTAATAATAATCATTATAATTATATACTATGGAATAAATTTTCCTTTTATTTATATTGAATTTTAATTAGTAATACCATATAATGATAAGTAATTGTTTTAATGATAGTAAATTTTCATATGTAATATCATCATTACATGATATTTTCATAATAGTATTGCAAATTTCATTATAATAACGCTAATAATAAAAATAATATTATATTATGATATTATATTATGATATTATATTACTATATAATTTATTATTATTATTATATAAGTAATTTATTATACTATTATTATTATTTTTCAATTTATACCATAAAAATATCAGGAATAATTAATGCCATATCAGTTAATGAAGTAATGGCTTTTTGTCTTATTGATTTTGATATTTCATAATATTTAGTTGAATCAGCAGTTAATTTATATGTAACGTAACTAAATAACTTTTTAAATTTATATTTATATATATTAATATCTTTTAAATTTTTTGTCTTATTAAAAAAAAAAAAAAAAAAAGAAAAAAAGAAAAAAAAAAGTAATTTATACATACCTTTTCAAATAATAAAAGTAAATAGTTTGTTTCTTCACTATTTTTAATTAATATTACAAAGAAAGATAACATTCTTATATATTTGATACTTATAAAAGGATCCTAATAATATAAATATATATAAATATTTATATAAAAATTAAAAAAAAGTTTTTTTCAATTTATTTAATTTAATATAAAATAAATTTCAATAATGAATAATAATGAATATTTGTATTTACAAAAGTACTATAATTGATTAAAAAGTTATAAAATTGAATCATCGTATCCTTAACTAAATTAAATTTATTTATATCATCACTAATAGAACTAGCAACAATTTGATAAATTTTAACAGTAGCTGAATAAATTTTATAATAAACTGAATCATTTCGATAACAACCTAATTCATCTAATGAAGAAGGATCGGAGGAATTCATGATTTCTATAATTTTTCCTGTAACCCAATTATAAACCTCGAGTGGCATATAATTTGTAAATAATTTTATTAAATTTATTACTCTTTGTTCAAACATTAAAGAAATTTCATTATCATCAGTTTTTAATTCAAAATCAATATTTATATAATACTCTTCAATTAAGTCAGAAAATACTTTTCCCTTTAATATAAATATTATTATTTTAATATATAAAAGAAAAAATTTTATTATTTAATAATTAATAAAAATGAATATATATATATATATATACATATCTATCAATAATATTTATATACCTTTGAAAATTCGTTTAAAATTCGTTCTAAAATAAGTGGAATATATTTTTTTAAAACCCCCTTTTCTTTTAAATTCATACTTTGAAAAGCTATAATCCAAAAATGTAAAGATGAACTAGATATAATAATTGATGGATGATTGAGTAATAACATCATTAAATCAAAGAAATTATCTAAATTATTTGGTATGAATGACAATTTTTTATTTGATATATGATTAACACCTAATGTTGTTAATATCTAATATACATTAAAATTAATATATATTATCATATAAATAATAATATTTAATTATATATATTTATGTTTTTTGAAATTTTTAATATTAATTTTTCAATTATATATTTCATATTATTATTTTATAGTTATTAATTGTATTATATATATATATATATGTATAATAATTACATCATTGACATGTAATAGTAGTTTATAGTTATCTTCAATTAAATTTTTTGAATACTGAATTTGTTGTAGTTGTTGAATTGTAACATTTGTAAAGTTTGATACTTCATATAACATTACCCAAAAGTGGAAAATATTATTTAATCCATTATTATCAAATAAAGGATTAAAAATTAATTTATTTCTTTCATCGTTGTTAATATGAAAATTCCTACTCATTAATACATAGATACATTCTAATGTAGCTCTTTTAATTTTATATGAATATTCTTGTACTAGCATTGTTGTTAATTTTGGTAATATATCAATATCATTTAAAGATCTATTTATTAAGTATTATATTAATTTATTAATTTATATTATTAATATTTATATTATTATTTTATTATATATATATATATATATGTTTTATTTTATTTTATCTTATTTTATTTTTTTATTTATAAAAGTTATTGTTATTATTATCTATCTTTTATTTTTATTTATTTATTTATTTATTTATTTATTTTTGTGTTTAATTTTGTATTATTCATATTATTTTTTATATTATTTTTCTTACATACTCAAATATAACCCATTTAATAAATGATGATAAAGTATCTAATATATTCACAATTAATTGCTCTAATTGTTGTAATTCCATTTCGTTGTTTGTCATTTTCTAAATAAAAAAAATATCAATAATATATAATGACGTATTAATAAAAAAAATAATATATAATTATTGCTATTCTTATTATTATTATTATTACATTCATTAAATATTGTTTTTTGTAATTTTCCAATGTGTTGGTCCATCGAACAAGCCAGCCTTCATTTGTATAGTCACCTCTTACCATTTGAACCATTAATTCCATTTCTGCAACTTGTTCAGGTGTAACATTTTCTGGATGACTTTGAAAGTAGTCGTAACGATTTAATAATACTTTAGCACTTGAAGATACTGCAATTAAGCCACTGGCTATTTGTTTTTTTCGTAATTCTGGAATTGAACTAATTTCGTCTAAGTATACTTCTTGTGCTAAATTTCGGTATATTAACAAAACTAATTGTTGTGTATTTCTCTATAATAATATGTATGTTTAAAATATATATATATATTACTATCAAATAAATAAATTACGAAGTAATATTATTATTCTATTAAAACTAATTAATTGGTTTTAATTAATTTTAACATTTCATTACATCTTTCTCATATAAAGTTCTTAAAATGACATCGAAATTTGTCCATTCATTTGGCCATGAACGTTTTGCAATTTCAACAATCAATATAACAATTTTTTCTTTTATGTAATTAGCTTCTTCTAAAATACCACCCGTTTCCTAATTTTTATATATTGTTTAAATGATACAGATAAAGTATTTTAAGAAATTTTTATTTTCAAAAAAATAAAAAAAAAAAAAAAGTAATAAGAAAAACAATTTAAAATATTTAATATTATTTAAAATGATAAATTAGAATAAATACTTTAAGTAAATCAAGAGCCATTTGTCTTAATTCATTTCTTTCATTGTCGGAATAAGTTTTTTCATTCCATTTATATGATACAGCATCAATAATCATATTAATACCGAAATGTCTCGCTTCATTATTTTGATTGTTATTTTTTAGAGCAAGATAGTATCCATATATTGGACTTTTTGGATCATTTTTTATTTCTTGTAAGTACTATAAAAAAAAAATAACATTCAATTTTGTTTAAAAAACATAATTAATAAAGTTATAAAATATGATGTATTATTTAAATTAGTATAATTATAATTATTAAAAATGATTGAATTATGAACTTTTTCTGCTTCTTTTCTTTGTTCATTTGTTGAATTAAAATCCAAAACAGTATTTAAACAACTATTTATTTTATTTAGAACTGAGACATGACATGATATTTTATTTTTAAAAAAAAAAAAAAAAAAAAAAGTTAAAATGACATTTCATTTTTATAATTAATACAATTTCATATTATACATTTTATAATAAAACAATTTAATAATAATCTGATATTTAATATAAAAATAAATATCAATAATATTATTATTGATATTAGTAGTTACTTGTATCATCCATATTTATATTTTTAATTTATTTAAACTTAATTTTCTTTTTATTATATAAATTAATGAAAAGGGTGTATATGAAATTAAAATATATAAAAAAAAAAAAGGAAAAAAAAATTATACATATATATTACATATTTGTGCAGCATTTTAATTTTTAATTTATGTATTATACATAAAATATATAATATTGAATTTTTATTTGATAAACTAAAATAAAATTTATAATTTACAATTTATATATATTAATATTCTCAATAAATACTTAGATTTTTTGAATAATAAAATGAACAATATAAAATATTCAAAATATTCAAGAATTAATCCATTTAGAGGTTTTTTTTTTTTTTTTTTTCTAAATTTTTATTTACGTTATTTTTTATATTTAAATTTTTATACATGTTAATTAATTAACTAATATATTTAATCGTATAAAAATTTAATATTTTACATTTATACATATATATATATTTTTTATAATTGTTATATTAATAATAATTTAATTTAGATATTTCCTTTAGAGCTGAGAAATATGTTCCATTATTTAATTCAGAAAAAATAAATAAAAATGAAAAAGTAAAGATTGATTTAAATTATAGTAAAAAATCATTATTTGATATATGTTTAATAAAATGTTCAAAATTAACAGATAGAATTGATTTTTATTCAATTCCTTATCATATAGGGAAAAGAATTATTTTAAAAGCTAAAGAACTGCAACAAATTGTATCTTTAGAAACAATTCAACATATAAGTTATGTATATGAGGATGAAATTCAAGATTTTCCATATTTTTTAAAACAATTAAGAATATGGAATCGTTCTTTAAGTTATGAACAATTCTGTAAATATTTTTATTTTATATGAAGCAATTAGAAGTATAATTGTACATGCTAACATGGATTTCATATATATAAATTAAGTAGGATTAAATAATCTTTCTAAAGTTTTGACACATTTAGATTTAAAATTGGCGGACATAAATAATAATACAATTGTTTTTTTAAATTGCTTAATAAATTTAGTATTTCTTGATCTAAGTTTAAATCCAAATTTATCAGATTATGGAATAAGTAAAATGCTTGTTAAATATTATAGTAATGATGATAAAGAAGAAGAAGATAATTCAAGAGTATGCTATGAAAATTTACAAATGCTAAATTTATCATATAATTCATTAATTACTGATCAATTTATGTATCGATATTGTGATAAATTTAAAAGTTTGAGAGTTCTTGAGGTATCAAATACAAATATATCTTCTTTAGGTATATCATATTTTTTAAAACAACAAAAAAATAAATGGGGATTATTAGAATCAGATTATCCACTTTTTGATGAGTATTATGATAATTCTCATTTAAATCCATTTGAGGATTACTATAATAATTCATATAATACTTATCATAAAAATAAAAACAATTTAGATAATCCTTTATCAAACATGATAGCAAAACCTGTTAAACCAATAAAAATTGATATAGAAAATTTAAAATTTAATAAACATTATGAAGAAGTAATAAATGAAAATGATAAATTAGAAAAAAAAAATGAGCTAGTAAAAGAAAATAATTTAAATGAAAACCAAATTGAAGAAGAAGATACAGATGAAGAAGAATCATTGCTTTATAATTCAGTATTTAGAGGTAAGGAATGCCATATTGAAGATAGACCATCATTTAATTGGCATAAAAATCGAAAAATAATAAAACAAAATACAATAAATTATACATGGAAATTATTTAGAAAAATACCTTTAAATTCAGGAGTTATAAAGTTCAATAATAATCATATAATAACAGTTCAATTAGAAAATAATAACAATAATAAAAGAAATATTAATACTATAGAGAAAAATGGAAATAATAAAGTAGTATTTAAAAAATTAAAAAAAAAAGATGATATTTCAAATTCAATAATTAATGATATATCACATTAAAATGCATAAAACCTTAATTTTAATAAATATGTTATCTAAAATTAATTAATATTAAATGTTTATTTATATTTATGCAAGTGATTTAAATGATGTTAAAATACTTGCTTTTACTTTGGATTATAAATAAAATTAAATTTGTTTTAATTCATTTTTTATTTTTATAATTCATAGTTAAATTAAAAACAGAAAACATAAACAAATAATTAAATAAATGTATAAATGAACATAAATAACTAAATAAATAATAAAAATAATCATCTAATTAATTAAAAACTTAAAAAAAAAATATTAATTAAAACATTGGTTTTATAAAGTTTGGTTGTTGCACAATTTTAAAGTTTTTTTTTATTTTAATTAAAAAAAAAAAAGTTTATATAAATTTAATTAAAATTAATATTAAAAAATATTAAAAATTTTTTAATATATATTATATATAATGAATTAAAAACTTTTCCTTATTTCTTATAAAAATATTTTAGTCTCAAAATTAAAAACAAAAAACGAAAGAAAAAAAAAAAAAAAAAAAAAAAGAAAAACAAAAAAAAAAAATTGAAATCAAATAAAATAATATAAAATAAAATAAAAATATTAAAAAAAAAAAAAAAAAGTAAAAAAAAATTTTTTTAATTTAATTAATTAAATAGAATAATAATAATAATAATAATAATTATTAGTTAAAAATAAAATAGAATAAAATAAAAAAAAAAAAATAAGATAGATTTCATATATTAATTTTTTAAATTATAAATTAATATTAAAATATTATTGAATTGTATATATATTCTATAAACTTTTTTCTTACTTTTAAAAAAATAAAAATTAATTAAAAGCTGACAATTTATAATTTTAATTTTAATTATACATTTTTATTAAATTGTATTTTTTTTTATAAATTTTTTTATATTTTTTTTTTATTTTTTTTTTTTCATTTATATTTTTATTTATTATTTTTATTCAATTATTTTATATATTTTATTCTTTTTTATAAGTTTTTAAAGGTAAAAACATATTAATTACATATAAATTTACATATATTTATAAATATATTTTATAGATATATGTATCACTATGAAATTAGTATATTGACATTTATTTTTTATTAAATATAATATAATAAAATAAAAAATCTAATTATATTTTTAATAGATATGGCAAAGAAAGCATTAAAAAGAAAAAATTCTGAAGAAGAAGTTCAAGAAGAAGAAAAAGAAGTTATAAAGAATAGCAAAAAAAAGGAAAAAAATGTAGATGATAAAAAGAAATTATCTAAAAAAAAAGTAAATTCTGTAGGAAAAGAAAAGCAAAAGAAAGAAAAATTAGTAAAAGATGAAGGTTTAAAAAGAAGTGAATCTTTAAATAACAAAAAAGGAAAAAGTAGAGAATTGGATACTAAGAAAAAAAATGATAATAATAAAAAAAAAAATAAAAAGAGTGAAGAAGAAGAAGATGATAATGATGATGAAGAAAGTGAAAATGATAATGAATCAAATGAAGATGAAAATTCTAGTGAAGATGATGAATCTAGTGAAGATGGAAAAGATGATAATGAAAGTGAAGAAGAAGTTAAAAATAAAAAAAGTAGAGGAATCAGTAAAAAAAAAGAAAAAGAAGAAGATAATGATGAAAAAGATGATGAAGAAAGTGACGACAGTGAAAATGATGTAAAAAATAGTAAGAAAAGAAAAGAAAGTGGAAAAAAAAATAAAGATAGTGATGATGAAAATGAAGATGAAAGTGAAGAAAGTGAAGATGAAAGTGAAGAAGACGAAGATGAAGAAGATGATGATGATGAAAAAGAAGAAAAAGAAGAAAAAGAAGAAACTAAAAAGAAAGATAAACTTAAAAGAAAGAATAGCAAATCTAATATGGATGATGATAATAAAATAAATATAAAAAAAGATGGTAAATTAAGAATTGGTATTTTTTATATTAGCTCAAACGGAAAAACAAAACAAATTGCTAATTATATTAAGAAAAATGTTATAAAGAAATATAATATAAAAATTGATTCTATTCTTATTGAGGAAAATGTTAAATATGATATAAAAAAATATCAGGTAAATCAAATAAAATGAATAAATGCGTAAATAAGTAAATAAATTAATGAATAAATAAATAATAATTTTAATTTCAAATATTTCTTATACTAGGTCATCATTATTGGGGGTCCAGTATATTATGGTGGATATTCAAGACATTTAACAACATTTATTGAATCAAATGCTGAATATTTAAATAATATTTATTCAGCATTCTATTCAATATCATGTTATGCAGTGTCTATTGCATCACCATTTGAATATGATCCATTTATTAAAAATTATTTAAAATCAACACTTTCAAATGTTTATAAACCACGTATTACTGCTAGTTTTGGTGGTGATTTAGCTTATACTAAATATTCACCATCAATTAAATGGGTTGCTAAGACATCTGCTTCTCAAATAAAACAATATGTTAAAGATATAGATATTACTGATACCAGTAAAGACCATTCTTTAACAAATTGGAAATGGGTTGATGATTTTATTAATAAACTTATTTCTGAGGCTATTCCAAAAAAATATCTAAAATCAAAATCAAAGATTTAATATATATATTTATGTTATAATTTTTTTTTTGTATTATATAAACATTAATTTATTGGAAAAAAAAAATTTTTTTTTATTCAATGTAAATCTATTATATCATAATATCATTACCATTTAATTTAATATCAATATTTTAAATATTATATATCAATTATAATATTTACATATACACATAAAAGATATGTAAAACAAAAAAGAAACAAATAAAATGATAAATTAAAAAAATAATAATTTTTATAAATTTATTTAATTGTATTAAATTATTTCATTTATATAAACCAAAATTATAAAAAAATAAATTTATTATTTATCTTTTATTTACTTATTTATTTACTTATAATATATATATATATATATTGTTTTGTTTTTGTTTTGTTGTTTTTTGTTTTTGTTTTGTTTTTGTTTTGCTTTGATTTTTTTTTTTTTTTTTTACGTTTTTAAGAATTTTTTTTACATAATATTTAAATTTATTAAAGTTTTTATTTATTTATTATATTATTTATTATAATTATTTATTATATTCTTTATTATATTTTATTATTATATTTAATTATTATTTAAATGATAGAATAAATGTATTTATTTTTTTTTTAAATTATAATAAATTAATGTCTTCTTCCTCTTTCATCCTCTTCGTCACGACGTTTTTTATCTTTCCTATCTTCTTTGTTAGAAAGATTTTCAGAAGAATTATTCATAAGCATTTTTTCTAATGCATTTCTAATATCTGCAGTTTTTTCATCATCATAAGTATATTCTTCACTGTTGTTAATTAATGGACTTTCATTAATTGATTCATTTTCATTATTTGAAGATAAAAAAGAAACTGGTGATTCTTGTACAGCTGAATTTGGATCAGGACTTAATACTGCTTTAATTACATAATCAAAATCTTGTTGGTTACTACCAGATGAAATCATATAATTTCTTTTGGTTATTGCATCATCAACTTGTTCTGTTTTTGTTCTTATTCTAGTAAGATTTTTTGATTTTTTAGAATCGCCTGATAGTTTAGTTTCTTGTGATTTTGATCTATTAAATAGAGACCATGTATTTCGTTTGACAGAACCTGAATATGCAGATGATACAGTTGGACTTTGACCCTTTGATTTATTGGATTTTATAGATTCTGGAGAATTTACATTACTTGAACCTAAAATATCATTTGAACTAGAAAACTGTCTTGATAATATTCTTAACTTATTACCGCCACCACTATTATTGTAATTATCACTATCATCTTTGGAATATTTAGTACTATTAGTTATTGGTTTAAAATTATAATGGACATTTGCAAAGAATAATTGGTTACAGAAATATGTTCTAACTGCTTCTACTTCTTGAAGCCAAACATTTTTATCATATCTTGAAATAGATTCAAATTCATATTTATCATGATGGAAATGAACTATTTCAATTATATTTTTAGATACTATTATGAAAAGTTAATAGAAAAAATTAAACAATATTATATAATTAACAAAATAAAAAAATAAGTTAATAACCATTATTATTGATAATATTTATAAGTAATTATTACTATTATTATTATTATTATTATTATTATTATTATTATTATTATTTATTATTTATTATTATTATTATTATTATTATTATTATTATTATTATTATTATTATTATTAATTATTAATTTTTATTAATTATTATTATTATTATTATTATTATTATATTTATTATTATTATTATTTTGTTTATACCTCCGTTATCTAATTTATCCAAAAATAGTACATTTTCAAGTGGTATTGGTTGTCTGTATAATATATATTGTTCTTTGTCTTTTTTACATTTCAAAAAAATTACCATATCTGTAAATACTAATATTGTAATATCTACAGTATGTGTACCTTTTTTATTATAAACAAATTGTTTTTCTGATATTAATTCTCTTCTATCATTATCTAGTGCAAATTTCTATTATAAAATAATAACAATTAATATATATAATTTTTTTTCATTTATTATTAATTATAATGATATTAAAATACTTACAGGGAAAATATTATTCCAATCCATTGAATTTTCTATAACACTTACTCTATATTTAGCTTCAGATTTTCTTACCATTTCATTAATGGTAGATATTTTATTTTCGATTGACATTATTAACGTTTCAATCATAGAGTATTGTAATTGTTGCTTATCAATATTTTCTAATAAACGTTTAAAAAGTAATGGATATCTTGTAATTCTATGCATTGGTCTTTTTAATTATTACATTAATTAAATTCAAATAAAATAAATATCAATTCGTTTATTACTTAGTATTTAAAAAATGAATAAGAAATTTAATTTTTTAAAAAATAATTACTTTATTAAAAGATCTTTTAATGTTAATTTATCAAGATTTTCATTTTCCTGACATTCATTAATTTTTTTTTCAATATTTGAATTTTGTAATAATTTTTCTAAATGTCTAGATGCATTTGCTTGATTTGCACAATAGGTATAATATTCATCAAAATCAGATATCTTTTTTTTTAAAAAAAAAAAATTAAATGATTAATATTAATATAAATTTTTATATAAAAAAATATAAAATAATTTATATTTTATAAAGATATTAATATATTGTTGATTGAATTAATACCTTTGTTCTATACACATTAATTACTTGTGCACATAAAGATGTAATTTCCAAGTCATCTTTCTTTTTAATTTCTTCTATATCTTGATTCTTTTTATTTATTATTTTTTTTATTTGTTTATTATATACATTATATAAAAAAATAACAAAAAATTATTAATATAATTAATTGCAAATATCAATTATATATATATATTAGGGTTATTTTTACCAATTCAGTATGAATATCTAAAATATCTTCAATATTACTAAATATTATATCAATGTCATTACTTGTTAAAAATTTTGATTGTGATAATGGCTCTTTGAAATACTGAAAAAAAAAATTTTGTTAATACAAATTAAGGTTTTATAATTATCAAAAAAATTTTTTTATAATAATTACTTTAACAATCATATTCAAACATTTCAAGTAATAACATTCCAAATTACAAATTTCTTCTAAGATTTCTTTTTGTTTTAAATCATTTTTATTTTCTGTTGGCTTTTTCTATATTGAAAAAAAATATTATATATTTATTTTATATTAATATTTTTAATATTTAAATATATTCTTTAAATCAATTTTTTAACCACTTACAGATTCTTTTAATTTAACATGGTTATTATCTTTAAGCTTTAAGTTGAATAAAACTTCTTGGAAATTTATATTTTGCTGTAATATTGGTTCTTTAATATCTTCAATTTCTACATAATTAAAAATATTATATGTTTTAGTATTAATTTTTATTAAAAAATATAAATTTTAATAAATTTTTTTGTGAAAAAAATACTTTTTTCATCTTTATCTATTGTATATGTTAATTCATAATCTTTATATGTTCCATCTAATATAAACTTTTCGATAGCATTTATAATTAACATTTCAGTTGTAGTTTCATTTGTTGCATAAAATGATTTTGTTAAATCGGTACAGTTTGTAATATTTTTACAACATATTTTTATTACTTCACCTTCAGACATATCCTCTTTCTATATAGAATTTTTATAAATTAGTATATTCAATTATAATATAATTTATTATATAGTTAAAATATTAATAAGTTTTATTCTTAATAAATTTTACATTTGCTGAATCTGGTGCATCATCTTTATTCATCTTAGATTCTTCTAACAATTTTGTCAAACATAATCTATATTTTGTCATTTCATGTTTTAGAGAATCCAATTTCTTTTGTGATCTTTCTATTTGACCGAAAACATCATTAGTTTGAACATTTTTGTGATTTTTAGATGACTTAATAAATGATGGTAATGGTGAATTTTTAGCTTTAGTTAATTTTTCAAGTCCATCTCTAATTTTCAATTCAATATCTAATTCATGTTGAATAGCTTTCATTTTCATCTGAATTCTATTTATATTTTCAGATTTTAGAGCCTGATATTTGTAAATTATTTATATAGTCATATTAATAATAATAGATTTTATATATTAAATATAAGTATATATATTTTATATATATATTATTTATTATAAATTATATAGTATGTTTTTATTTAATTTTACATCTTCTCCATATTCATCCATCAGTACAGTAGATGACTGTTCTAAGCAATTTACTTTTATAAGATTTCTACAACCTTTGTGACATGTCATATTACATACTTATATATAATAATAATAATTTTTTTAGTTTTATCATTAAACATATAATAATTTTTTAAATGGTAATAGTAATAGTAAATATTGAAATTTTTATAGAATTTATTACCTTCACATTTATATGCCATAAGAGAATCATCACTTCTATCACTTTTTTCAAAAATTAATTTCTTATAACAATATTCACAGAAATGTGCATCTTTTTCTGTATCTTGGACAAATGTATGTCCAAATTTTAATTGATCTACTAAGTTATTTATATTAGCAGTCTTATTTTTTATTAATAATAAATATTATCAGTTAATAATTTAAATATAAATTATGTTTAAATATAATTTTTTATATAAATAATTATACTAACAATCGATTTTCTTATTCCTTGTTCTTTTAATAATGGTGATATTATTGATTTTTCTTCAGGTAAGGTATCAGTTTTTATCTTTTTAAGTTTTGATTTTGAAGTTTCTACAATACTAGATGATGCACTTCCAGTAGAAGTTGTTTGATTTTGACTACTGAAACTTGATTTATCGTTAATACTTTCCATACTCATTTTAACTGAATCTATAAAAAGAGTAATTATAAAAAAGAAAAAATAATGAATAAAATTTATATATAAATTTTTTAAAAAAAAAAACTAATAAAATTTCTTCTATTATTACTTTTTTTATCCATCCTGCTAAGACTTGGTTTAACTTCGGTTAATAATTTAGAATTTATCATCTCATTGTTATAAATTTCAAAACCACTTATGTAACCTTCTATTTTTTCTACGAAATCAAATGAATCGAAATATTCAAATGGTAAATCAAGTATTCTTTCAATTGCTCTTTGAAATTGACTATATTAAAAATAAATAATTATTACAATTATATTCATTTTAATAAATGATTTTAATATATATATATTACCTTGTAGTTATATTCAAAGAACCCTCTATTCAATATAAAGGAAATGAAATTACATTATATAAATAATTATAAAAAATATTATTATTAATATTTAAAATGATAATATATAGTATATTATATTTATTGATAATATTAATAGATATTAAATATTTACTTATATCATTCTTTAATTCTTTATAAAAGACACTTTTTTCAAATGATTCTCCTGTTTCTTCCGTTTTTGTATCATCTGATTTTGGAAAAGTTGACCTATCTTGATATTCTGTAAGTTCTCCATAAAAAGCTTTTTCCAAAATAACCATAGATAAATATATATATCTATCATAAATTTGTGGAGTTGGATTATCTAATTCTTTATATATATGATAAGTTAAATCTTCAATACAAGAACTATATAATTCTTCTGAAAATTTCCATTCAATATAATTTGGAGATGAAGAAACAAAATAGCAATTATATATTTTTGTTGCTTGATTTTTTCTTCCACTTGAATTATAAAGATAAAAATTTGTTCTAAATTCTTCAGCTTCCGATCTAAAAAGCTTTTTATATATATATATTTAATTATATTATAATGGTTACATATTATTATTATTATTATTATTATTATTATTATTATTATTATTATTATTATTATTATTATTATTATTATTATTATTATTATTATTATTATTTATTTATTTGTTTATTTATTTATTTATTTATTTATTTATTTATTATTGTTATATATTATATATTACATAAATCAATGAAAGAGTATTTCCTTTAGAAAGAAGATACATAAAAAAGTATAATCTAGTTAAATGATGATTCCATATATCTGGTATATATAACGATGAATTATTTAAATCATTTCTAGTTGAATTTAATGCCAAAAATGAAAGATTTGAAGAACAAATTGACGGTTCATCCTGAAAAGTATTAATTGAACGAACACTATCTAATAAATTTAATGAACTATTCATTCCTTGTTTAGGAGGAGAATTTTTAGCTGATTTTAATACTTTTGATAAAGAATTATATTCATCTGATATAGCATTAATTGAAAATGAAGTTTTTGATCTGCATAAGTTTTTATTATTATTTTTCTTTACTACTGGTTCTGAATCATCTTCATCTTTTAAACTAACAAAATAACTTCCTTCAAATTCATTACTTTCTTTAAAATTACTACTACTCTCATTTATTAAATGTCCTTGATCACTCGATTCATTTAATGCGCCAATACTTTCACTATCACTATTTCTACATAAACTCGTTTCAGATATTATTTTTGATTTTAAATTAATACTACTTGTTTCTCCATTATATGAACATATTGATAATTTCGATCTTGGTGTATAACTATTACTAATTGTACCAGGTATTTCATTATCATTTGCTCCTTTAATTTTTCCAAGACTTCCATGTACTGAACTGACATATAAGTCAGATGAGCTTTTATTAATGCTTGCCATTATTTAAATATATAATTATTATAATACTAACATCAGTTCAAAATAATAATATTGTTTTATTCTATTTTATATTTTTTAATTAATATTATTTAGTTTTTATTTCTTTTAATTAAACGAACTATTACTGTATATATAATGTAATATAAAATATAAAATATAATAAAATATAATAAAATAAAATCATAAAAATAAAATAAAATAAAATATAATATAAAATAAAATAGAAGTAAAATAAAAAAGTAAAAAAAAAATGAAATAAAATTAAAAAAGAATTAAAAAATATATATATAATATGAGTAAATTATTATAATGGATAAAAAATATAAAAAAAAAATTATATAAATAAAATAAAAATAAAAAATTATAATTAAAAATAAAAATATTTCTAAACTTTTTTTGTATTTATTATTTTAAAATAATATGAATTAAAATTTTTTAAAATATATAATTTAACTTTTTTATTTTTATCATTAATATAATAAGGTTAAAGGTTCAATTAGTAATTAAATATACTTGTTTTAAAGTATGATAAAACAATAATATATATATATAAAAAAAAAAAGAATATTTTTTATGAATTATTTTATTTTTAATTTGATAAAATATAAAAGGTATAATTTCACAATATCTTTTTAATTAAATGAAAATAAAATTTAAGTTTCATCTTACTAATTATAACTAAATTTAGTACTAATTTATATATATAATTTTCATTAAATAAAGTTATGTTTATTATTAAAATTATGTAATTAAAAAACTTGATAAGAATAGATTAAAATATAACATACCATATTTTATAATAATTGTTAATATTTTTAATTAAAAAATAATATTTATTATGATATTTGATTTATCAATATATAATTAATATAAATTATATTATTAGTTTTTCCCATTATTTATTTATTTATTTATTTTATTATTATTATAATTATATATAATTTATTCAAGTAATAACAAATCTTTAAATATTATAATAATGTATAAATAAAAATTCAAAAGATGTACTTATATGAGTTAATATGTTGTATTTAATCAATTTCCTTTTGTTATAGAGTATTACTTTTTATGTAACTATAATAATATAATAATA